>LOND01000583.1:124167-134376 GCA_014220965.1 Paragonimus kellicotti | reverse complement strand
GAATTTCGCCGACAAGAATGCACCACTGATCAGCAGATGGCACACGATGCGCATCTTATTCGCATGAAACTGTAAGCATAGACACAACAAAATGGAAGGAGAGTCAGATCACGTGTAACGCACAAAACGAAATAATTGTTTGAAAGAAACTAATATCACCCAACATACACGCTCATAAGGTCAATGACTTGTCTGCCGCGACGGCAACCGTATATCCAATCAGCAATCGACTTGAACAAGAAATGAGGAGGGTAAATGCTGGCAAAGGATGACGTACCAGTAGGCTAACCACCGTGAATCTGGCTCATCTCCCTACCTGGAACTCCTGTGACTCGTACAAATTGTGCCTGAAGACGTTTGAAGAGAAGATAGCTATTCGGATTCATTGACATGAATTTTACCATCATTTGCCTGAACTGTCGAAGACTTGACTGCAAACACTAGGGTGGGGGTAGTGACAGCCGTAATAAGGCTGTCATTCAGTTGCCACAGTAAAATCGTTTGTAACTCGGCTATTTGCTTGTGAAGAACATGAATAAACACGTTGCTTCTTTGGGTTAAGATGCAGTAATTTTGTGTGTGAAGTCCTTGCACTTTCTCTCCTTTTGTCTAAAAAATCGGGGCTCTTCTAAAACACGTTATACAGCAGTCAAGTATCAGCACAAACCACTGCTGAACTCGCATTAATAAGAATTATGATTTGCATGACATCCGAGTTACGGTTTGAAACTCGTACATCTATTAGTTCTGTTTCAGTTCAACAACAGTTTCATTGACAAACAGCAAACAACACAGCTCAAAACACAAACGGCATACTGAATAAGATAGATCCATTTTGAGTTCATCAACAATCATATTACCGAATGCATCAATATGGATGAAGAGCCAAAAAGCGTTGTATGCTACAAGATAGAAACGAATTAATGAACAGAATAACAATCATTAATCCACCAACAAGCTAAATACACAAAGGTTATATCAAGTAACAACAAGTAATCAGACCCAGAATCCTCAAAACTGAGTATCATCCGAAGTTAATAGTAACTGGATTGCAAAATCTGTTAATTTAAAGTAAATCCTCGTATGAAGAATATGAACTCCTGTTGAACTCAAATTGACGGAGGGACGAAATGCCCAGAGAGGAAAGGTGTTCCACCAGCTGAGCTACGAAAGTACGTTGAGAACTCAGAGGTCCAACGGTTAGACTCAGTTACTCACACATTTCGCTGTGTTATGAGAAATCCATCAAATGACACAGATTGACAGTCCCCAGGAATGAATTGCTCTAGGAGACCGGAAGCATCAAATGTAAGCAGGATTAAAGCTTTGGGGCGGTCATGTAGTTGTTATGAAGCACACTACGGAAAGAAGAGAGCGACTGCGAAATGAAAGCAGTTGTATATGGTGAGAGCGTAGCGAAGGTATTGGATTAAAAAATAATGGAGTCATAGTGTGGTAGATTACCAAACCGGAGGTATGATTATTACGAGTATGGGTGAAATATTTTAACGCGGCGACGAGGTACGTCCGAAGCCCATAACGAGTGGACAACACGGGGCACCGGACGAGCCACTGCTCAACGAGATCGGACCAACGGACGAGACATGACGGACAAAAACTGGGTGGATGACCAGATCGGAGACGCAATTATTTCAACAGTCGGTGGAATATCTCGAGACGGTCACGAAAACGGCCAAAGCCCATAGCGGATAGAGTGCGGGCAACACGGGCGCCGGACGAGCCATCGCTCAACGACATCGGACCAATGAACGAGTAACGGCAAGCGGAAAACTTCCGAAAGAAAGCGTTGGCTACACACACAAGCCTGGCAGAAGTGCACACGACGTGTGAGCGGAAACAGGGTCTGTTTGGTGGACCAGAATTCCGGTTCATAAACGCGAGCGCGCGCGGCGTGGCAACCAGTGAGTTCATCAACATCACATCATCATCATCATAGACAGCAATACATCAGTGGTTCACACTGATGCTTGACTGCCACATGTGTGTGGGCTGAGATACTGCCAGGACGCCCAGACCTAGACAGGAGAACGATTAGGGTTCTCAACCAAAGCCTTTGGCTCAAAAGCCTGTACCGCAAGGCAGCGGTTGGGTGGCAATGTACCAGAACTGGTACTTTTTCTAGTCTCCGAGATACAGCAGACATCAACGTGCAACGAGTTTTGGCGTTTCGTGCGAGAGCGGCCCGAGATGCCCTTAGCTGTGTTTAGCGTGGGTCGGAATCTTCGTCTGAATGATGAGCACCCGTATATTAATTTGATTTTACGGTTCAAACCCAAAGTGACCGGAGGGGAGCCATGAAGCCTAGAAAGACAAGATGACGGAACAATACCTGGCTCAGGTTTGTTACCGGACAGGAAGCTAGTTGCTACATCTTGTTGTGGGGACCTGTAGTAGAGTAATTATCAGAAATGGAGGTCGGGAGGGGCCGTGAGAGCTAAATTTGATAGGACAGTGGGGGAGGGGTCAGCAGTAGCATGTTTTCCGCCTATCCACCGTGTTTATATGCAGCAGATAGGTCAACCCGGTTTATACTGCGAGACGGCCGATGCAGTATGAAATTACTTGTATGTTGTGAATATTCATGGTTGTGTGTGGGCTGAGGATACTGTCAGGACGCCCAGACCTAGAGAACGATCAGGTTGTCTTAAAAACAAAGTTTTTGGTTCAAAAGCCTGTACCGCAAGGCAGCGGTTGGGTGGCAATGTACCAGAACTGGTACTTTTTCCGGAAAAAGATGCCAACCTTCTTCCAACCCCCAACCTGGAGGACCAGGAGACTGGTTTGTCAGACCTCTACCCATTGGCCTGCCTGGTATGAGTGACTCTATCGGTGTGGTGACCACACCGTCCAGTTTAGCCCAATAGGTCATTGAGATGCGCAGCAAGCCGTCAAACCACGTCAAGGTCCAGTCTTGCTGTGACGGAGTTGGACAATGAAGACTGTACTTTACTGGACGCCTTTTCGTTACAATATGACTAACAGAGCTAAAACAGGCTTTGATACAGTCTTTGAATACATTTGGTTGTGCTTACATCCAGTGAGACGTCCTCTAGGACCAAAACCTTCAAGTTTCGATGTACACACAATCAGTGAGATGTAAGGATGACTTCACACTTCAGGTGATTTTCCTTCAAACGGAAGGTGGGTGTTCAGATGAGAGTGGGGAAAGGTCTTGAGGGTATTTTCCCTGACCGTTGTCGCGTCGAAGACCTGGGCATGATCACCACTTGCACAGATGTTCGGCTATCCTCAATCGAAGGCCCTGTTTCGTTCTATCTTTGTAACTATCATCACAGCTGCAAAACAGTTGACGAAACAAATGGAAGACAGAAAGATCTAGCATGTCACGAAAGAGGTCAAGAAGACTAATTCTTCTGACGGAGGGCCATAAACATGACGCAGCAATAGCACAAGTTCGTCGCAGGACATATCTGGGCTCATGACGGACACAGCTAATTAAGTAATCCCCTTGACCGAAAGTAAAAAAGAACAAGGATTTGTTAGCATCCTCAACAACCCCATCTTAATATATCAATGTTAGGTTTGAGTGATTCATGAAGGACACAAGTTAAAATACAAGGTAGCAAATGCTCCGGTTTTTTTTCTAAAAAAAAATTAACTGTCATCCGCGGCTGGCCAGTCAGTCACTCCCTCTGATGTCTTGTAACATGTCCACGATTTGTCGTCCACTCAAGTTACACTTGCAAAATTGGGAGCATCTTCTTTGATGCTAAATTTCAAGGTTCTGTCAAGAAAACGTTGATACACTAAATACCTAAGTCCAATTTAGAAATTTCTATGATCAGCCTAGTGGGCTCGTTGCCGCATTACAACATAGGCTGGTTCTATGTGAAACTGATTGAAAATGTGCATCGGTTTACGTCCAGTCCAAGATGACAGCAAGGCTACTGCCATCCAAACAAGTCAGTAGAGTTGATAAAGGTATTTTTTTCAAGCTCAGACAAGTATTCTGATGAGGCGATTACAAGCACTATAGCTCATATGTATGAAATGAGGAACAAAGATGAACTAAGATTCAGACTCAGCTGCACGCTGGATGTCAACGGGTTGACTGAAACACAAACAATGAAGATTCTTGGAATCTGGAGAACGTATAGATACATCACAGATGTTAAATACGAATGGCTGAAACCAATAAGTATTCTGACATTACGAACGCAAGCTACACCGAAAATACGTAAGAGAAACGTTCCGTTGAGACCCATTCTTGCATTAACAGTTCGCTGTATCGTTAGCTAGCCTGATGATCTGTAAAAACCCTCAGCTCGTTGTATTAAAACTTCCTTTCAGCTGGGACAGAATCTAAAAGTCACTTCAGTAGGTTCGCATACGACCTCGATTCTTCAATTACTAATGGAGCCCGTCGTGACACAATGGGCTTTTAATGCAACTTGACCTCTGTTAAAAAAAAACCCGGCGTCTCATTTCAGCATCCTAGGGGGCACATTCTTTCACACAAGGAGACTACTTGACATGATTTTAATGGGTTTGTCTGCAAACAAATCGGTTGTGGACAGTAGATAGTAACGTTTCAGATTTCATTTTGATAGCATCAGCCTCTACATACATTATGTAGATGAGATATTTGTAGTTTTGTTGGTCACGATCATTTTGGCACACTTTATACGCCTTTTGGATTCTGTGCATCCTAATCTTTTTTGTGTCCTGAGGAGAAGAACCTTAATAGAAGTTTGACCTTTTCCAATTTAGACTCAATTGTGAAAAGTCAGGGCTTCGGCTGGATTCGAACCAGCGACAGAAACACCATGCCTGAACGCGGCAAGCGCTCTACCAGCTGAGCTACGAAGCCACGCCAGAAGCTCATCAATAGTCCAAAGTGACAGTTATGTTAACAGTGAGAGGTCGCCAGCTCACAAGTATAACAGAACAAACTTCAGTCTCTTTTATCATCAAATGGCTGCTTGAAACCGTCCCCGAAGAGCTCGGTTGGATACGTAGGAGCAAATACAATTCGTCAAAACGTTATTAATCAAGTTTGCCACTTCGTCTTTCTTGACTTCATGTTGACGCTGCCCAAATGAACGCGCTTAAACAGAGCCACGATAAATTAGTCCGATCATCCATCGTTTAGAATACGCCTGTACGGTTTTCTTTCCAAACTTCGTGTTCCTTTGTCTTACGCACAGCCCTTACACTTAAGTTACACACGTGTGAGTTTTCGTACTGTACAAAACAGTATGCCAGCTAACACCATATGATATACGTTTTCTGATCTGAAGAAAGAAATAAAAAAATCGTGGATATAATTCAAACATCTGTAAATCAATAGCCGGAGGAGAGGAGAGCATGTGGAAGTTTCTCAGATAAGCTCAAAACCCAACACTTTCAATAACAGAGGAAAAACTTACGAAATGGAAGAGTTTGTGTTCCAGATCATCCAGTTTCGTTGCCAGTAACCAGTGAATGTAAACCTGGTCAACTGACCTAGTTCCTTTGACGAATTTGGCGGTCCCGTCAACTCTGGTACGCTTCGAATGGTCAAATGAAGCAATCCCAATGGTAGGTTGATGAAAACCAAGTCTGGCAAACGAAGTAAGACCAGTTGTACGTTCACATATAGTATCTTGAACTATATTGGCAATTTCTTGGCTTCGGAATCGAATCCATCCTCTTGGGAGTTTACGAAGATCCAGTGCAGTCAAGTTGTCTTCAGTCGATGATGTGTCGCATTCAACATCTTCTTCATCACCGAAACCAGCAAGCAGAGGTCGTAGGCCACTAAGGAGAATGTGAAATGCTAGGGCAGGTAGATGAACTCGTGCTTTCTTCGCCACAAACTCATTCGCTTTATTTGGTCCGGTTAACAATGCATGTATCTTCTGTTCAAAACTGAACCAAAATTCCATGTCCTCCATTGTAGCCAATTCCATGTCTAACTCCAGCCATAGAGAATCTACGGGGTCTCGCTTACTGTCATCAGTTTCTTGACTGTTCAACAACCAAGCATCTAATAACGCGTGTAATTCAGTTCCTGCCAACGGTCGTGGCGAAGCGCATATAAATGCGAGCGCAGTTAGAGTTAACTGAGGGCCACACATGGCTTGGACACGAGCAATAACGTGTTGGACAAGTTTGGTAATGGAATCTGGCAGCTGTCTGAGTTGCGCATCAAGCTGGATGAGTGAAACAGTTCAATATGAATAGAAGATGGTAACGCAACATCTATAGGATTTTTAAACCATATGAAAATTCTGATAACGTGAAGAACGATTATAGGGAGTTGAAAACAAATAAAACATAATAGACATTTAATGACCTACGACACGACTGTCTTCCTTACAGGTACATACAAGTGGACATCACAGGAAGCACATTACATAAATACCAATTGACTTTGCTCACACAGACAACTTAATAGAATGAAAAACGGTCAGAACTCAACCAAACAAGAGACACGCACTTTTATTGCAGACAACACTGACAGACGGACAAGTAGGTTTGGTGATTACTTTCAGTAGGGCAGTTGAATGGATGATCCTACGTGTGATAGATAAAAGACTTCTCAACGTCATTGAAGAAACAACGAATCGACAACAGTCTGGGACAAGGTAAAGGTTTGGTAACCAACCACACGTAAACACTTCTGATCGTGTTAAGACGACTGAGGATTCCAAATTTCTTTCCTTTTAGGTGGTTAAGCGTGTCTGCTTGTGAACTTGCAACGATGGTAACTGAGCCTACACACTTACGCTGACCATGAAAAAGCTCCCCAAGCGATAATATATGACTCAACTTGTGAGCTCGCAGAGACCAAAACAGCAGTTCAAGTAACTACCACTCTATGAGTTAATCCACTGAAAAAAATCAACATTTAGCTGCATACTGTTCTCAACAGTTTAGCGAATAAATTCAATAAAACCCGACAAAGAAAGTTAGTTAGGATGTACCAGCCCAAACACTGCTCCCCATGAGCAAACTCACGAAGAAAAACGGGTAAACACACGTAGAAAGTTAATTTTTCTCACGCATAGGAAGACTTTTGCAACTTTCTAAGGATGTCCCTTTTTATCCATTTGTACAATGTACGTGTCTACATAAGACACATGGCGGTGTAACTGAAACAAAACTGTGTACTGGATTCATCAGATGCTGACGGCGCTGAAGCAAACGGAAGTTACGATTTTAAAGTAAGTATAAACACAGTGTACAGATTCGAGTTCAGCCTACTTAGTAGTTTAAGCCAATAACAAGTTCAACGCACCCTGAAATACATATTTTCAGCATTAGAGATATGGTTAACCAGTGATGCCACCGGGAAAATGCGTTTGACAGTCTCATGAAGTCGACGGTCGAGACACTTTGTTACCACTATACAGTTCAGTAGTACATAGATGAATACGGAATTCCGATTCCTCGTAGTTATCAAATCTCGCGACTCTGTCAATCGAGCTTTGCGTTACAAAACGGTTAGATGCACCATTTTCTCGTGGCACAACAGACTTTTCATCTTTAGTTTAGTATGTCTGCAGAGCAAATCTTCCTCGGTCTGCTGATAAAACTCTAAACAGGGTGACGTTTCCGGTTGAACGAAAGGAACCTCATTCAGGCTTGTGTACAGTAAGGCTCATGTGACTCTGCGATGAACAAATTCATGGGCTATCAGTGCATAAATACACATTTTCAGGAGTTACGTCTAGACCGAAGTAAAACATTTCGATCACTAGTATAGCCAGATAAATTCCATAAATTGGGACGGTGCTAAATACATTAACCACATGTCGGAGGAAACTTAATCGGGTCCTGTAACGACTTCAAAACCCATTACGAAATATGTGTCTGTCGAACGCAGACAACCATTTCAGGGGTAAATTGTCAAAGCCATAACACTAAGGAAGTAGTTTGACTAGTAATGGGACGCGTGTTGGATGTCGGTGGGTGTCAAACAACTTTTTATTACAATGACACGTACAGATCTTAGTTTGTTAGGCACGAAAAACGGGCACTGTAAAGCATCGTAGTAAGTTTATCTGCGTAGTATTGAATATTCTCATACTTTTATAACATGGTGTAAAGATCCATATGAAATTACGGAGATCACTATTTCAGGCAAACATACAAAAGTGTTTATGTCGGGATTAGTAAGGTTGTTTCAATGTGGTTGCTTGGATCGACGGATTCGACGTAAATCAGATTACAGCAACAAAGGTGTGAACCTTGAAACTGAAACTTCGTTAAACATTTTGATTAGTAATAAAAAGGCCACAGTTTTTGATAGTCATCGAAACGAATACCACTTACGGTGACTGACTACCAAACGAGTAGCAAACAAGTAATGATTGAGGTTGAATTCATCCTGGCAAGGATGATGTGAACACATTTAACGTTCAAGTGGAAGTTCATATGATACCCTTCCGATCGACTTCGAAACCACGTTATGCAACGGATGACATTGTCAAAAGAAAACTCGTAGGTTCATTGGATGGATCTAGTAAGCCATCTACGATGTTAATGGTTAGAAATTACCAAGTCAGGAATGTCATGAATGAACCCCCACCTGTGACCAAGTACACACTGGTAAAAGAAGGTTTAAAAAATTCAAAGGACCTCATGCGAAAAATACGTAAATGCTACCGACAATTATTTTGCGTAGACAATCGATCCACAGCCGATTTACTCAGGTCTATGCTCGCCAAATTAGGCTACCCTCAATGGCTGATTCCTAATTTGCAGTCGTACATTCGTGCGTGCCTCAATAGCACATCCCGACGACAGCGATTGAAAAGTTTCCACAAAGAGTATACTGGGTTAAATCTAGCAACATACATGATAATCACAGTGCAGTCTGGGTGGTACACTGAAATGTGGAGCAGTTCAGAAGCAATTCGTTTCCAATGGCAGGTTGTTCGGTAGCATGTGTAGAGAAAGGGTATTAAAAAATTGTCAACGGATACAGGATAATCAGAACGATAGTAACGTACGTTTTCATAGGTTCCATACAAACGTAATTCATCACAAGCCAGTCTCAGGAAAAGCGGAATTTCTGCGCTTGGATTGTTCACCAGCAACGAGAGCTAAAAGAGGTTAGAGAAATATCAGTAAGACATTAGGGCAAAAGCAATACGGGAGAGGAGAGAATGTTGTTATCTATGGGTGCCCGCCACTAAACAAGAGTAGATAATACAACTGAGACGAAAGGATTTTACGCTCAGAGAACAGGGTATTCGTAACTCACCTTTACAGTCTACTGATTAGTGTAAGGAACTGCAATTTGTTTATGAACATACACAACCAACGTTTACCCATAGTTTTTCTGACGACGCAAAGGCAAACCCAATATGTACGAGAGATGTTCAAATGTTCTATTAATGTTTGAAGTGTTAGTTTCCGGAACACCAACCAAATGTGATAGAAACACCCATTCTCTAATCCTCTGAACATGCATACCCAGTTAACTGGTTTGAGGAGAAAGCGGTCAGTTCAATCACCCTACACACCTGGTTGCCGAAAGCCGATTCGTTCAACACCTTGCCATATCGACCGAACAGAGTCCGAACGGCCGCCGCGCGTTCGGATACATTCAAACCGCTGATGGTTAAAGCAAGACAGTCTGGACGAGAGGCCAAATCGCGGGCGATTGTCGAGTTCGCGTCACAACTGATCACGAATCGGACATTCTAAAGCGAAACGGAAACAAATTTGAGCAGATGAAGCAGGTGCTGGAAGTAAAGCAATGCAATTTGAGGAAAAACAAATATTTCCATTTATTAGGCAAGTAACGAATTGACAAGAAGTTGAATCAATTTCTGACAAACAGTCAGTAAAACTGTAATTAGAAGCATGAAGAGCATTATTATCAAGTTATGCTTTACAATCGATTCGCCTTTAAGATAAGAATCAGTGATTTGTGTCAAGAAAAATGCGGAAAAGAGAATTTTGCCACCTACTTGAAGGACTGCGTGCAGGCAGAAATAATCGAGTTGAGTTTTTGAGAGTTTATTTCAGCACCGACAGGAATTTCGCGTACTACCCGAACCGGTTACAAAACTAGGCTCAGTTGAAGGCGAGAAGAAACGGAACTAATTGGATAAATATAGCCATGTGAGTGGTTTTGCCCAAGTAACAAGTAAGGCGACTGATGACCTCGAGTCGGCCCAGAAAGTAAAGCAAAAAGGCACTGAGTTGTACACTGCATTTGCTTTCCATAAA
>LOND01000583.1:77162-87914 GCA_014220965.1 Paragonimus kellicotti | reverse complement strand
CGTGCATCAAAATTCTGCAATAATACAAGGCTCTTCGAATGGTTAAATTATCTTCGACGCGTATACATGTTTCGCAGATAGGTTGAACAATACCACTTCTTTCTCTAACGCTTATTTTGTGGTCACCACGTGATTTCTTTGAAGGATTTCACATTGATATTAACCGAATGACTTCGTTCAACTCTAGTCTATCGAATTAACCGTTTTGCCATCATACGAATACTAAACACAACAAAATGGCGAGCTATTATTTGATTATTTCCGGACGCAATAGAAAATGTTCCACGCTTCATTGTTCGAGCATTTTATTGATTCGACTGGAACAATTTACCGTGCGATGAACGAACATCGACTATTCTCACATAACGTGGGGTTGTAATATTATTTGCACCGTAAACCACAACCATTTAACCGCCGTCAAAGTGTAAATATTAAGGCCGAGGACTGGCGCAACGTGTGAAAAAACCAAACTCGACAGTTAACACCAACCATCTGTCGTTCCATATGGATGCTTACGAAGTCCGACTACAGAACAAGGTACAAAACTGTCAAGTCTTTGGCACTGAACAATCCACCTTCACAGACCTTTTTCAGTCACATAAAACAATATGGCAATCCAACGTCTCAACAAGCCGCAAATCTATATTCCGATAGCTTAGCAGACCAGTTTGTAATTTGAGTACCGACAGAAGGACATGATTTCAGTCAAAACAGAGAAGACATATCGCGAGATGTTAACATTTCGATTTACTCTCATCAGTCGCCAACGTAAAACCAGCAAATTTTATACAAACTGCGTATAGCAACAACAATTGAACGAACCAACCACATAGTTCTGACCTTTCACGCTAATAGTGCAATCAATTCCACGGCAAGGAGATTGATTGCGTCAGCGCCTTCTGTGCACACAAAACTGGCCGATGTTTGATTAGCATTGCCTCGCTAATCGCTAACAGTTTCGGGTTGCGATTATGTAACACTATCTTGAACGATTCGACAAGGTCAACTAGGAGGACACGCGTCCGTTAAGGTGAGCAACACACGGACAACTCATTTCTTGTTTGTGGCGTTGTACGCTTTAGTTGCTAACACACTTAGACCACAAAATCAATGACTGATATGCGGTAGCGGGAGGAAGCCATTCCTAAGGACTGGCTCAATTTATGGTGACAAACCGCTTAGGTTGAGGAAGAAGACGTTTTTGTGTCTTAGTAGTTGATATTCACCCATGACCTATCGAAAACAACACATCATTTCATCGGTACAAGTCGGACTGGATAAACGAATGCTCTTCTAGAGGAAATATCTAAAATGTTACATCCGTATATGGAGATGTACGACAAACTTTAAGGATGGGCATCACTTGTGGTGTGCAAAGCAAATTTTGCCGAGACTAATGCAAACGGAAAAATCTGTACATGTTGGATGTTGAACTCCATTTCCCCACTAATACGTTTCGGGAAAATAACTAACTGGACAGATTCATTGCGTGAAACATGGTCGCCACACTATTTAGATATTTCAAACTTGGTGTTGGAAAGAAACCTGCATTCATCTCAGTCCCGTTCAGAAGTGACAACAATCGCACAAGTGAAGTGGTGTCAACAGCAGTCAATAATGACAATGAATAAACAACACTTGAAAAAAATTTTGATGGTTGATAATCTAAAAATTAATTCACTCTCTTTATTATTCTAAAGATTCGCAACCTTTATCTGTATGTGAATAACATGGAAAGAGAAATGGGCCATAATTTCGAGTTTCTGAAACCTACAGTCCGGATCCAATGTTTTGAAAAAATTTCTCAGTTTCATATCCGAACGTCAACTGAAAACACGGAATATGTACACTTAGAAATAGGATAATACATGATATCCACAAGCAGTCAAATAGAGGTTATGCAAGGGAAGTGTTGAGTCAGTGCCCGAAGGGATGTAGCGGGTAAATACCAGAGTGAAAAAACAGGGCTCAATGACGAAATTGAGAAGCCTCTAAATCGTACAGCAAGTAGTCATAGAAATTTGTCGAGATATTTCGTAGAGCTTGATACTGACTGATTAGATGTGCAGATGAATGGAATGAGAACTGAACTGTACAAAATCAGCTCTCCTCAAAGAGTTTATATCACGGAATGGATCAATACTCTATGAATTGCCTAAAATGGCACGTCAGTAAAATTAACGGAACCGTAAAAAGCAGGGCTAATGAGTGCAGTGTGGCGAAAAAACAAATTTTCGCCCGTGTTTCGGTTTCCACCGTACAGTTTTTTAAATCACCAACGGAATAAAAAAAGCTTTTCGTTGTACTGAAAAAATACCCAATGAAGTGAATGAAAGGAGTTTTGGTCTACGAGGTCCTGTTAGAATCCAGCAGAAAATAACAGCAAAGTATTTAAGTGATCACACATACAAAACCTACACATTTAAATTCGGGAAGCAGTCCAGAGGTTCCATTGAAGACGACCACCATACTGTTCAGAATTCCCGGGGACTACTTGTGTTGACTTAGAATTCTAATCTTCGATTACGATCTATTCAGCCGAGAAGACCGAAACTCCATTCTACGGTTGTTTTTTTTGGTTTAGCCAAAGCTGTCTACTTACTCCGAAATCGGTCGTTCAATAGATCCCGAGCCTATACTTTCTTCTGCCTGCTGGGATTCAACTGTCGGAAGCTGTACTCGTATGGGCCGGTCAAGATCGTACAATTCATCAATCCGCTCAACACGCTCCAGTAGTCCTGCATCACTCGCTTCGGCGAGATATCGTAGCACAATATCTGTAGTACCACGCATTATCATCCAGTTTTTCATATCTTCAGATTTTAATTCACTGTAAATAAAAACGGACAAAAATGACGCAGTGTAATAGGTTCGATGAGCCGTGTATAAACTGCAAAGCTGCTGAATACACAAAGAAAGCATATACCCTGAAAGCCGGCTGATTTATCCAGTACAAAAAATGTCCGGGAAACAACCGTTTTACCACTGGGTCAGAATCACACGGTTCTGAATTAACTTCATCAAAATTTAAGCAGATTTTCGTTCTATTTTTTAAAAAAGTAGTTAAAAAGGTGGGCTAGTAACGGTTCAATAAACCGCACATTGATTATACCAGTCTGTTGCCGGTATGGGCACGAGAGTGGTGTTGGCAACGTATCTGGGTCTCGTCTAGAAATGGTGCAGTCAAGGTAAAAAAAAAGGAAACCTGTCACAGATAACACTGAATCTCTTGAGAGAAAAAATGTAACATTTACCATGGAATCGCTTCGAAAATGTTCACTTCCATAAACCGCCCTATCTTCGAAGGTGGATGGGGAGATGACCCAGAAAACTACAGCCCAATAGCGCTGTTTACAGTGGTCTTCAAAATAATGGTGAGCTTATTTGATGACTCTCTCTGGGCCAATGTTTAAGACTTCTATCACTCAAAGACCACATGACCTTGTAGAGGATACTCATGTGTCACGAATCTGCTGAATGCTCGTGATGTTTGGAGGAAAGCTGCAGACGCAGGATTAGCCATAGGTGTGGTTTAGCTTGACTTTTCCAAGGTCTTTGATAGGGTTGATCATTACATACTTCTGCAGAAACTCAGCAGTAATGACACTGATCGGCGCTTACTCACGTGGCTAGAGGATTATCTGACTAAACGTGAATGAAATAACTGTCAGAGGTCTAGCAACAGCAGGGATCTGCAAAGATCAATCTTAGGACCCCTGTTATTCATTATTTCCGATCATGCATTACTCAGTATAGTCAAACCACTGATGTTGTTTTACGTCGATGACACGAAACTCTAGCGAGTTCAAGAGTGCCCGGAATATTTGATGACCTTACAAGACGATATGAACTGTCTAAACCAGTGATGCATAGAAAATAACTTGCCGTTCAACGTCAACAAGCGTAAAGTAATGCACGTTCGCCATCAAAATTGTACCATTACATTGGCAATACAAAGCTGCTTGTGTCAGTATGCGAACCAGACCTAAGGACCATAGTGATAAACAGTTTAAGTTTGTCTGCAGATTGTGCTGCCAGGGTTAAAAACCTTAAGTAACCTCGAATCTCTTAGAGAGGATTTGTGGGGCCGTGTACCCTGAAGTGTTTCCCATTATGTTCGTCTCTATAATCCGCCCACACCATGGAAACCAACAAACTAGCCTGTCATTTTTATCGTAAAAAGAGTTTGGCACTTATTGGAAGTGCTTAGAGACGGACCATTATAAAAATTATGGGGCTCAGAAGAATCTCCCATCCGGAAAGATAGGTAGAAGTAGGTCAATGCTCAGTGAGTGGCAGACATCTCATAGAAGAGTTAATTCCAACAAAATACTCCCACCTCGGGTCATCCAATAATACATCTCTTCTCACTAAGTAGGGATGAACGATTGACGGGTCACCTGCTGAAATTGAGTAATAGAACAAGCAGGTTGCTCTGTAGACCAAACTGTTTCACAGTCTGGATCTGTTCACATTGGATTGCACTGACAAACTCTGCGGCCGAATATGGATTGGTTGATAGTTTTCAAATTTTACTCGATTGACACATACGTGAGAGACAACCTGCACTACAAGTTTCCCAACCACACTTCTAGCCAGGTCTTACAAGTCAGTAAATGTGCATATCTGACTGAATGTTGTTTAGGTGCGTTTAAAAGTTCGTTCCTGAAATGACTGCAACCAGCAGCTTCATGGAGGATCCCTCTTAGTTAGTTCCATCAATTTTTTTTAAATTGAAATCTACAAACCGTTCAGCACACTTTTCTCCAACCAACACAGAGAAATGTAAACACAAGCAAAGATCTTTCTCTTTCTCTTGTAACAACCTATGAAAAGGATGCTAATGTAGATGAACTCCAGTCGCTCGTTCCACATTTGCTTTTACTTATATTTATTCACTTTTCCATACAAGTTATAAATCGTCCAGGATAAGACGAGGAATGCACCGACAACTGCTTTTTCCCTTCATGTATAAAACAGTGGGCTAGAAGAAACTCAATAGTGACAAAGCTTGACCATCAAACGCATGACCGAGGTCGCGACTGACCCAGTACTGGGTTTGAATAGCGTGGTAATATCCTGTCCAAATGAGACTTACTGTGTCACACGGCAGCGAACGCCTTGTGACAAAATAGTTCAATGTTCAACAAATCTATGTCTTAGTACGGAAATGCAATATTTCCTGTTGAAATCTATTATTTTTAAGCCATAATTCATTACGAAATTCCCTTAAAAGCAACTGAGTTCTGCTCCATTTGAATCAAATGGGAAAATTAAAGATTGGAAGCCAGAAGTTCAAGGTTTTAAACACGTGCAACAGTGAAAAGCGGACTGATTATTCAGAACACAGCTGAGTTATGCTACCAACGAGAAAATTCATTAACATTAAAAGTACTCTTCCAGCAAATCTGCCAAACTACTTATTAGTAATAGACGACATGTTTTATGTTGGGAGTTATTTGTAACAGACACAACACACGCCACGCTCGATTATTCACTCCCGTAAAAATGGTTACATAACTTGAAAGCAACGTTCCTGAATTAGCACGTTCGTTCGCGTTTTCCGTCTGGCAGAACTCCAGGATGTCTAGGCTAGCGGTAGTTAGTAGACTGACGTTATTCATCCCGCATGTGATCTCACAAGTAATATGACATCAAACCCCTTGTGGTGTATAAGCATGAAAATTAAAATTAAGCTAGTGACAGATCTCGAGGCGTAGCATAAATTTCTCTGTGTAACATTTCTAGTACAGTGAGATAGCACTCTTCAACGGAAACATCACAGAATGGGTACAGCTTGTGATGACAATTCAAGTAGACAAAATGTCTCGCAGGAAGACGTAGACATTGCTTTAATCTGAACAAATCGTATTCGACATTATTACTTTCAACGTTATTAACTGTGAACTAACTTCCAACACGCCTCGTTTATTCGATTTTTGCTTCTTAAGCTTGACAAACAGTCGAAACGATAGACTAGTGAGTAACGCACGTAACCTTGCGTGCAAGTCCCACACATACTGACCTATTCTTTAACGTAAGAACACAGCAAGACATGGCAGCTTCAAAGGCACAAAATCCGCGATATACTAAGAAAGGAAAATAAAGTACTGCATCAAAACGGCAATACATACCTTGTCCCACGGCCGCTCAAATCGTTCCAAACTGCATTCACTCTGCCCCAGTGACGGTTACAATTGCTCACATAGTTCATCACTTCTGGAAGCATCGGACCCGTAACAAACACTGTGTCGAACTGAAAGAAGCAGAAAACAATTATATATATATAGACAACTCGAAACACTTAACAGTAACTTACAACAAATTTGATTCTGAATTCACTGGTATACCTTCTGTGAATGATAAGTTAACTGGACCATTCATTCGTTAAATATTTGGAAGTTTGACTTTCCACAAAACTCCGAGAAAGTAGAATTGGTGGCTCATCCTAGTGATATCGAAGTGCACCGAGCACAGTTCTACAGTAGTCTTTCAATATCACAAAGTAGAAAAACTGTCTGAATAATTTGTTCAATTTAACGTTAACTGACAGCTTTCAGACCACTCTTTTACTCCGTCAGTCTAGTTTGTAAGACTTAGGCATGATTTTTCGTATTAAAATTGCAAATCATAATATCATCCGCATGAGAGATTCTACGGAGATTCTTGCCATACAAAACGAAGGCGAAGGAAGGGGAAGGAATCATACTGTTTCCCGTGGTCTTTCTCAATTACATCAAGTCTCCTCAAAAGTTTGACGTTCATTCAGTTCGTTCTTCATTTAATACACTTGCTATTTTCCCTCCATCACTCTGTACAACCATTCGTCATGTATCGCATGGTTTCAAACTGGCGCAGTTATTCCGCAGTTGAATTCGTCAGATCTTTACCAAAAGCTCTGACTAATTTGCGTCGCCTCCTCAGTCATCTTCTCCATCTGAAGTGGGAGCTTCTGAATCATACTTCCCGATGACATCGTTTCCAATTCCCAATGAGTTACTACAGTTGAGATTAGTCGAAATAGCCCTGTTGAGTTCAGTACCTTACATAATTAGGTAGGCGCTCAAAACCGCATCTCAACGGCCGCGATTAGGTGCACGCCTTCTCGAATAAGTGGCCAAAGTGTTGAATCCCTCTTATGCGTTAAGCATGTTGCAGTAGTACCAATAAACGCCTTACTGTATGTCATTATCATCACAATGGAGGACAGCGATATATAATTAGTTCTCATCGATGCTCAACTGTCATACAAACTTGAAAAGAAAAGCAAGCCCTGACCAAGAAAAAAGGAAAAAGAAAGGGAGAACCTAAGTACCGCAATGTAACTAAATTTACATTCAAACATTTCACACCAAGTTGCCTACATCTTGGAAACAAACAACTGAGCTATAAGTAAAAGTATGGCGTCAACAAGACAGATTCTTTACAGATTCCACTGTCCCGCGTCAGTAAGGGAACTCAATTCACAGACAACTCGGTCAAACAACAACATTCACACCACTAAGCCTGATTAGGCATGATCTCGCTTAAAGTCTACAGTCACCGACTCTGTGAGTCGCGACGGCTTCAGTTCAGGAGAAGAATCCAGCCTACAGTGGTTAACTCTTCGAGGAACAGCTTCATTTCTCCACTCCACGTCATTATCTGTCCATCTCGCACCTTGCGCCAGTCGGCCGCAGCGTCGGCAAAGAATGCTCGGTGTGACAAACGACTAGCTGGCATCCTTAGTACATGACGATAACCATCTATGTCAGTCATGCTTGCTTGTACGCGATCGGCTGTCCACTAATGCTTACAGGATGCTTGTTCATCCTCCTGCCTTTTGAATTATGCCGTAGCTTCATGTTTGTAACTCAGTATCTAAGCCTCTTATTAACTTCCGTGTTTAAACTTACGCGTCTCCCTGTAGAAAAACCAGTTACGGATGGACTTGTATACGCGTACTATACGTTACGTTAAGAGAAATCAGCGTAGACAAAGTGCGGCGTCGAATCGCGTATGTTTTGGAGCTATCAAAAATCACAATAGTACGGTAGGTATCATGTTTTTCATACAGCGGAGTTAAAACGAACTCGAGAAAGCAGGTGAAGAGTCACCACTGAAAATGTCTATCGATAGTTACAGTGTTCAAGGCAGATCCCAGCATTACATAAAACACTCAAATTCCTTACTTTAAGGGCACTACATTGTACTCAGGATAGTTGTAATGTACGTAGCATGGAGAGTGAAAGGATGGGCGTATTGCGTTATCATCCTACACATATACTGCACAGATCAACTAAATATGCTGATGAGTCTATATCGTACACGCAAACTCGCATAAAACGATCATATTTTCACTGCACACTATGGCATTTCGCCGTCTAGAAAAAGCCATAGTGTAGACCGAAAGAGTAGCGGTCATATGTGGATCACCTGATTCCTCCACAAATAATGGAACTGACGCCAGCTACCGGTTACGAAAGAAGGAAGAATCAGCTTGCCAACGCAAACTGCACCAACTCTAAACTTTTCCCAAACAAAATTCTATTAGTTAGGAACAACAAGACCACCTCGGCACATTACTACTATAACGAGTAAATAAACATCAATGCTTATCATACGGAAAACCAAAAGTGGCTATCTTTAGTCCTTGTTCGATTGGGCGATGCAGGACCCAAAGACGCTTCGGTCATTGTGTATGTTGGATTACTTATCCGAAGTATAATCACCGCTGTCAATTTTCACCAATCCTGTCAGTTGAGTCACCTTCCAAACGCGCATAGGACGAGCCAAAATACAGCGACCGTTTAGAAAAAAACACCACTAAAATGATTAGCAACTTCCGGATGAACGTTTTATTTTTTGTAAACTGCTTGAGGTGACTATCGTTTAAGTCATAAACACAAGTTCCGTTTAGATTGACAACAAAAGAAATACGAAGTACCACTTACCCGCTGACGAATTGCATAAAAGTTTTGAACAATTTCATGCACCGAAAGGCCCTCCTCAGCATTCGGCTACAAAAGATCAAGAACGCAAAGGAAGCAGGACAATGAATTAGTGACGCAAGTTTTCTCACAGACGAACCGGTAGTGATAGTACTAGTGAATGATTTTTGTTCAGACTGACTTGGCTGCATTTACCAAGTGCATAGTCTGGAAATGAAATTTAAAAATTGGGTTGTAAAACGATCATTTATGAAGGGTGTCTTATTCCGGTATAAAACGTCTAAAAACACCTTCAGAGTATTGTTAATTCACTGAATAATTTCTTCTGGACAAATAAGAAGGGTTTTAGTTCTTCGACAGTGGAATACAACACGTTCTGTTGTATAAAATAGAGTGAAAACGCTGAAGGGGTATAAACGTCATTGGTTGTTTTAAGCACGAGAGGTACTACTCATGGAATTTTTCAGATCTAGATGCGACAATAAATAATTAGTCGACAAAGCAAGGTAACGAATGAGTTGAGTGTGAGATTTTTTAACAAAGAGAATATGTAGATATCGACCAGATTCGAGCGAACAACAGAGACGACATGCCATACATGGAACTTTACCATCTGAACTACGAAGCCAGACCAAGCACACGACTCATACCTACAAGAAACGAAACCAGCCGAAGCCCAGGAATAATTGAAATTCAGTAGTGATCAAATTAAACGAAATGAGCGATAGACCATGAGAAGTGAGATCGTAGGTGGTATCGATGGAGTAGTTGAACATTGTGGGATTTGGACTGAAATAAAGAAAACTTCAATTATACAATAACAGTTTGATGAATGTACAGTCAGGTGGCTTACACGGACAGAATAGTTAATCCAATGAACGGATTCAAGCAGATTTTCCGAAGGTTTGGATGTACAGTCGGCTCGCTTGGACAAGTAGGATTCCAACGGGATCAAATGATTAGAGGAATTGCCAGCTAAGTACACGGTTTTGGCTTCACACACTCTGGCGCACATAAGACCAAGCAGAACCGAGATAACTCGCAACTGTCACGGATGAGAAATTTCAGGGGGGAGGGAATTGGTTTGCAGCGTACGAATTAAAAAGTTGACAAAGTCGCTATATACAGCAAACTGATACGGAATAAATGTGAATCAAAGTAAACAAAAGCCACAGGTTGAGGAAAAATTGATCACATTGTTAGGGTAAAGCTTCAGTTGTATAATTTGAGTTCGGTTTGAAAGGAAAAAGCGCACCTTCCAGACGCGAACATTGGACATCAGATGTCCATCACACTTCTTGAACAGGGTACCAGCATTCGGAATTTAGTTCACAGAACTTGTGCGATAAGATTCTGATGAAGGTAATTCATTTGATCTTACATTTCCGTTACTGAAGGATATTTGTTTATTTATTGCAGTTGAAGCGTTATATTTCAGGTCAATTTACAGGAGGAGGTGATCTGGAATGGATCAGGTTTAAGACCAATCTTGAAACAGCCCAACAAGCAAGCAAGCACGAGTCAGAGGTTTAGTATGCAGTTACTATATACTGTAGTCGGATGAAAAAATGATGCGGAGTAACTCCTTCCTCTGAAAAATGTACACAGCATAGCATAACTAAGGAAACCGGTCGAAACTTTATGTCGAAAGAGTTTTAAACAATACTGTGTTTTGCGTACGAACGAATATGCATACGGTGAGGGAGCACTTCGGGATTAGCAGCAAACATCCACATAAGTGTACGAAAACACCTCGATCTAATCATGATCATTCAGGTGGAATGATCAGTTAGCTATGTAGGAGGGTGAACAGATAGAAATC
>LOND01000583.1:0-10163 GCA_014220965.1 Paragonimus kellicotti | reverse complement strand
TTTTCTTCAAAACTACCGTTCGTAGCAAATTCACGTTTCCACTCAGCCTTTGGTATGCTCAGGTCACCCAACAGCAGGAAAAAACCGTCTCCTGAAGATCTCATTTATTTCAGTTAGTGACATGGATCCCGCTTCATCCGCAGCACGACGACTTTTACGTGAACAAAATTCCGATGTACGAGCTGGTGCATTGGCAATGCTCATATCACTAGCCATGCGTTACGAGGGCGACGACCGCCGCCAACAACCCGACCATACCAATTCGCAACTGGCGGAAGCACTCTGCCTCCAGATGTCATCCTCTCTATCCTGTCTGCAGCAAGTGATCCCCGCGAGACGGAAGTAATAAGTCTTCTACTCTTGCGCGAGCCACGTTTCCGTGACGCAATCTTATCCCGTACGGTTGCTTCAACGCGCATCCATTTATCAAATTCATCTCTGAACATCTTAGAATTTGCGTTGTGGCTTCTTCTGAATTTCTCAGTAGTTTTTATCATGTTCGTTTCCTGTTGGAAATTGCGTCCGCCGGATTCATCAATGCTGGGCTTCGTCAGATATTCAACGTAGCAGAAGGCGCTTTCAGTCGTTACGAGTGCTAAGTATCTATACAAAGTAAGTTAATGTAGTTCCTAGTTAACCAGACATGACAACGGTAAAGTTGGCAGCCCCTGTGGTTTATATGGGCGCCAGTGAATGTGAATATCTAGGCTCTCATGCAACGCTTCCGATTATTATACACTTTTCATAAGCCCGAAAACTTACACAGATTCCAGCGTTCTTTTGAAATCATCACAAGTGACTCCAATACATCAGTAACCGTCTACAGTTTAAAAGTCCATTAAAGTTGATTGTAATGATCTGGAAAGCTATATGGGACTACCCTTTGATTGTGTTTACGCGCATCACACGTATCACGCGTTCTAAAGCGGAGTTCTAGAGGCGAGCGAATTGTCTGTACCGCGTGATTCATGCACTTCCTCTTTTCCGTCACCGTTTACATGCGGAATGCGTTGTCCCCCTGATGTCCTTTCCTATTTAGTCGCGAAGCCTGACCTCACAATGAACTCAGAGGACACAAGCAGTTCGCAGAATATTCGAAATAGATACAAGAGGGGAATCCGTGAACGTCATGTACTTGCACTGCAATAAGTCCGATTATGGCCTTGTGTCAACAAAATTTCGCTTAACGATTCGCGTAGGTTAAGAGTGAATAAGTCTTTAGCTGATTATTGGCGAAAGTCCAACGAAGGGAATTCTGACCCCCCAGTTATTGCTGAGGTATTTAAGGAGCAATCTACTGTGGTCTCCAACATGCCGCCGCCGAACTGACACTTTGATCTGTTGTTGCAAATCTTTGGATAACCAATTCGTACCTCCGATTCTTTCGTACCAGATGGTGAAGACCACTTTTACAATGTTAATACATATTGTGCAACCAATCAAGATAAAACTCACCTTCGGATCCCTAAAGAAGAAGCTGCTGGTCTAGCAGAACTCATTTACAAACTAGTTGAGCGGCCGCTTTGAACTGGCCTTCTCCTTAGATCATACAAAAGGACACACTGAAGCCCATCTTCAAGGCAGGCGAGCGGCACTTCCTGGCCAACCAACTTTAGTGGCATCCCCTGTTATTACTAAACCGAGTCAACTTCAAGCACCTCCGGTGGAATGCTCTTTTGCCCTCCAACCAGCATGTCTGCCATCTTTGGCGGTCACCCGTTACAATTACCAATACTCACGGACGGCCTGGGAGAAATCAGGAACATTGGTCTTATCTCAGATGCTGTCTACGAGGCTTCCAAGATTTTAGATCGTGTACCCCAGGTCTCCCTCAGACACAAAGTGAACGCTTATGGCGTTAAGGAGGGGTTAGTTGTCGAAATGCCTCTCTTCTCGGAGGTAGAGCTTTCAAAATTGAAGACGGACGAGACCTTTCACCTCCCTGCTTAGTCTATGCGACAGCGCCTCAGGGAATCTTCCATTATTTCGAAAGCACATCAACGACCAACCAGAAAACAATGTTAACGACGCTCCTTATTACGCTGACGATTTAAAAGGCTGGAATTCCTGAGATCCTAGTTCAATAGAGATTGATCATGACGCAACTGCCCCCGGCCGAACTATCGGGGCTTGTCTGTAGACGGCATGAGGTGTGCCCATGTGCAGCGCAATGGAGACTCTGACGAAGCATTTACGATTCCTAATTCCCTCATCAGAGTAGGTATGTCAAAAATCTAAGTAAAGAAAGGCCTAAACATAAAAAGCGTTTTAGACATTTCACGAAGCTTATGTAAGACAGCTGTTTAACTGTAGTAGTCAGCCGGCTACCAAACTAGTCACCGGCTTAGAGGATAGAGTACATGTGTCTCGACCTCAACTTCTTGATCGGTATTCTGTCAAATTTCGGCGACCTCGCGGTACACTGATTCTCGTGTATTTCAGCATAGGTCTTACAGAACGGTTTGTCATGGTAACGGCTAGAACTGCCCACGGTTACATCCCGGAGAGCTTCATAAGTCCCGATCTGGAACCCCCTTAAAACAACAATTCTTTTTGTGTACTTATTAATCGCCGGATCGACGTCCTTCTTGAGGTTGTTAGCTTTGCTTCCAGAGGTCGTTTTAAAGGACTGTTGGATTCTTATTTACTTAAAACAGTTACACAACTAACTTCACTCCAATTTTGATACTTGCCGCAACCTCCGGGATTGGCACTTCGCCCTGTTTTTAACTGGTCTTTTAAATTAACAGGCTTGCCTTGATACCGCGCAAGACGAACCAAGAGGATCCGGATAGCTAGGCCTTTCCAGCCCTCAACCGGTGTAGTAATCGATGAAACTAGCTGAAGCGGCATAAAATATCATACGGTAAGGGAATGGTATCGCTTTGGATGTGGCTGATGTTGTTTAACATCCTCCTTCTCTGCGTGAGCCGTAAAGTTAACGGCAGCCAAGGCGAGGTGGTGCCCTCCGCTGGTCATGTGGGTACCATGGAAAATAAACAGACGAACGAAACTTATAACTACGAATGCGGAACTTTTCCTATGACAACACCCCGTCCCCTTATTTCTTCCATAAGGGGTGCGGTGGACAAGTACTATCGGACATCTGAAAACTGAAATCGAACGTACAGTCCTTGAACGAAAACAAAATTATTACGCTTATTACGGTTGCAATCACCAAGACCACGGCAGCCCTGGCACTTACACGGATATCACCTTCTGTAGCGGTCATGAAAGAAATAACTATCGAAAAGCGAACTTGTTTCACGAGCACACTTCTCACAACCAGGTAGACCAGCTCTGGCATCGTTTTCTGAGCGTCGCAAAACCGGCAGTCGTTTTAAATGCTGATGCAGCCGCACGATTTGAGTAACGACTGTCGCGTATTTGATGGAAAATCGGTGACCAGGCTTCCTGTCTTCATTGATTCTCTTCTCGTCCGTCCCTCTTCTTATATTCGGAATCGCCTTGGTAACAATTGCGGGCCTTCCTTGCAAAGACTGACCAGACCATTCGAATTTCGATCGCGAAAAACCATTCCTCACACGAACGTTAACCTCGATGTATTACCAAATCTTTATAGCTTTTATGTGCGGAAACTCATTCTCGCCTAGCTTTTTCCTCCTTGCTTCCCACCGCCGGACTTTTGTTTACGTGCCCCCTGGTTGCATTCGCGTCTTATCGCTCTGCCATTAAGTGACTACCGAATATGGTTGTGTTTGCGTGAACTGTTGGTCTGGGAGCCTGCGAATTTGGTGGATTTAATATCGACAGACGTTGTGAGTAGAATAAGTGTGGCTCGAAGAAACATTAGACGTTCGAGATCAACGCAAAAGTCTGCCAAGCAGACCCTCACTAAATTCTTCCTCACAAGAACACATAACCGAAATAGCTTATTTTGGTTGTACTGACCCTGAGATAGCCCTGGTATCCTATAAGGTCTGCGGGACTTCCTAACTTACTAGTCCGCATTGTACATAGAATAAAAAGGACGTTTGCCTACCGCCCACTTGACTCATACAGAAGTGTGAAATCATTCGCATGTACGCTGGACTGTGCGCGACCTGCTTATGCGCTCGACGGCTGGATTCCTAATATCCCCAGCTACTGTTATGCACTGGTGTCATGTAGCCTTCCACAAAATCTGCTGCATTTTTTTACTATACGCCTTCGGCATTTTAATCGTTCATACATGCATTTCGCGTCAGGTTCCTGATGCGTGTAACTTGGAGTTGCTGTGTAAGCGCACACACGGGAAAAATATCGTGCTCACTCCTGGACAACCTCGTTTCTAGGTAGCTGAACCCTCAGGGTGAAAGCCAGTCCTATCGTCTCTTATTTTGAAGCATTTCAGAGGGTGTGCTCCAAGCTTCCTTTTTGTACAGTCACTATTTACAGTCCATGTCAACGACATTCCAGAAGTAATTCCCCCTGAATCCGCTGTTATCCGCGATTGACGTCGAGGTCCTGATCTCAAAAGATCTTCAACGTTCTTCAAGGAATGGTCAGAGAAATGGTGCCTTCCAATATCTGACAACAATTGTTTAAACGTATGATTTTGCGATTTTTGAAACGTATTCCCGTTACATACATGATACATATACGTTCAGGATGCAGCCGCTAAATATGTAACGGTTGCTAAGGTGGTGGTCAATAAACAACGAGAAATCTGGTGCTCCTATTACCTGCCTTTATTGGCATCACGACAATGCTGCAAAGAAGGCCTATGCTATGCTGATCACGATAAAACGGACAATGCCCTATAGAAGCACTGAAATCTTCGGAATATTTCACGGGACCTACGTCCGGCGTTTGTCTGAGTGCGCTGACTCAATAGTATACAAGGGCTTGAGAAGGGCACACGGTATTGGAACGAATTCAGCGGAATGCTACTAAAACGGCATCAAGTCTTCGAAACTGGGCATAGGTCTCAAGTAGAACCTATTTGTCTTTACTCGTTCTAGTGTTAAAAACTTGTTGGCATTCTGATTCCCACGTATTCCCTTCTCTTTCCTGGTCTTCAACAGGTACCGCTCAGTTTTATTGGGCGATGATGCAATGGAATATGCTGCCCCAGTCAAATGTAGTCCCCCTCCAGCTGTTGAAATTTAAAGCATTAGTGTACTCACAATTGCTTAATTGAAGTGATCAATAAGTTGAGCAACATTTGTCCGTTCTGTCACGAGATTTATATCCTTCGTTTAATGGAGGTGTGATTTCGAAGAGGGACGCGGTCCCAGTCTTTCAGTGAGTGCCTTCCATGAAAACTACTCGAAGTAGAATGAGAAGTGAGCATACCCTGGGAGCATGGGGTTACCAGTCTAGCACATAAGTGCCAGTGAACTAGTTGGTTGAAAACCCTTACAAAGAGCTTCAAGAAAGATTTCATGTGTCATCCCTGACGTTCCGCGGGAGACGGTATCTTTACCATGGGGCTACGAACCTCTGGAATGATCTTATTTCTGCGGTCGTCAGCCATGGGTCTGGAGATCATCAGTCAATTAGAACGTGGTTAGACTCGTGGTTCCGTTTCGATATTAGTATTTTCAATTACGGGCAGCAATGCAGCACGCTGCAACTGTGAATAGCGTCTGTAATTCAATATGCGTTCACATTAGTAGCTGCTCTCTTCCGAATGACTTCTACCGTGAAAAACATGGAGAACGAACACATGCAGGAAGTGGTGAGAAACGTGTATTTGTAGCATTTGTGGTACGTGCTAATTATCATCTTCGATTTCGTTCATTGTCACAGTGTTCGGAATATTCTCCTGTACTGCAGTAGATAATTGACGTTATAAACATCAAACAGTGACTGGCCGAGAGGTATACCTCCCAATGATCGGCAGGCAGCTTGAGTTCATCTGTTTCCGTATACTGTTTCGTATGAACGACACGCGACCTCAATCTAGTTGGAAACAATGCAGTAGAGTGAATAGAATTTACTTCTGAAGATTCTCGGTAATAGGGTAGGACAGAGTACCGTTGTTGCGCCGTTCAATATACGCTGAATATGGAAACAACCACAATCGTAGTGTCATTTTCAATCATTCCTGGGAACAACGTTTCGTCGACCAGTATCTACCTGAAATTCTGCAAACAAGGAGAAATAGTACAAATATCGTATAGACAAGGAAGCTGGAAACGTTGTCATACATGTTTCACTATCAAATGTGTTAGTGTTCTTGTTGAAATGCAATGCCAACATTGTATGGTCGTATATTTCCATTTCGACCATATCTTCAAAACGCCGCAAAACTGAAGCACTCTCAGCCTATAAGATGATGCATTTCATCCTTAAAATGGCAATGAGCTCCTTTATGAGACTGGGAAGATCGGGTTGACGCCAATAACGGGTTGTGTTCGCAAACATTTTGAAAAATGTATTCATCATCAAACAAGTACTTTTGGCACTTATTCGATGGATGCTAATTTTCTCATTAACCCTGTCCAGTTTCAACTGATAAACTGTCGATACTTTGTCTGGAATATCCATCTTAACATTTCCCAGAATATTTAGAAAACAATGATTTGCACCGAAAATGACTTTTTCCCTTTGGAACGACCTCCATCTCTAATTCCTGAGAAAACTTTTATTGCCCTTTTACTTTTCGTGAGATATGCGGTGCGTTTTTGGGGCAAATGCTACTGTTTAACGTACTAGTCCTTTTCTTCAGATATATAGTTCACGGCACATCCAAGTACATCCAGGTGTTCCGCCGTGAGGTTTTCATTCCGTATTTATGAATGACGATATAAATTATGTTCGCTTCACTAAAGTCCCGGTTAAGTCGTTTCGCTCGTTCGTCCCTCCCGGTCGCCGCGTTTCACATCCAGGAAGAATGAAAGTTTCGTCGAGCAACCCTTTTGCCCCACTTTGTTACACTGTGGTAGCCTGACACTTGGTTAAGTAATGCACCACCCTGTCCACGACGTCCATGTCTACTAACACCATTGATATGCGGCTTATGGGCTGATAGTTTGAGTCCCCTATCTTCCGCGTCTTTTTGAGTAGTAGTGACGTTGGTTAACCTCAAATCTCCCGACTGATTTTTCCGATTCGTGGTCAATGGAAATAGTCTGATGAATGGCATGCTTTACGAGATTACAGTCAGACGTCAGAGAGTCAGGTTCTACTTTAATTGTATGTGACCTGGCAATGTCCTTCGAGTGCACCCTTTCAGTGAGCCTAATAAAGGTTTCTGTCTTCTCTACTTTGGTCGTGAGATGTCTGCCTTAATCGTCTTCAGCACAACAAACCGCAACCTTGAAGAATGCCATAGATTATATGTAGTCGTACTAAGTCTTGGTGTCGAATCTCATCAAGTTACCCGAATTCCTCCCATGTTACAAAAGCCACTTACTCTTAACCCATCCTGGTGTATTTTGTACCCGTCTATAAATCAGATATTTCGGATGCCTTCAATTGAGCTTAACCTCTTTCCGTCTTCTAATTATAGCTTTCTGGGACTTGCTGACCACTATTTTCCACTCACGGTTGAGAAGGTCCAGGCTTTGACCTATTGAGCTGGGCAGATTCGATCGTCAAGCTTGTTGCAAACGATTTAATTCCGTTCATGCTCTCAGCAAAGTTCAGTTTCATTTTCCTTCGCTGTGGCGTTTCCTTACATCTATAGACCGAAATCGACCAGCCACTCTGTAGTTAGCCTGCAGACGACAAACATCAGCCACAGCCCCAGAAAGGGTGGAGATAGGTTGTTTCAAGCAGATAAGCGTTTCGACGACCAGCGAGACAGTGGAAGGCTATTGTCGCCCAGTTCGCTATCATCAGCGCAAGACATGCCAGAGAACCAAGCTCGAGGCAGGGCTGGTCAATTTCAGTCTGTGGGCAAAAGGGAGTGCAACAGCTAAGGAAACTGATTCGCATACCTTCTTCCAACCCTGGTGGCTGTGATTCCATGGTCTAATGAATTAGTGCTTACACTACAATCTTTCGCTCGTTCGAGGGTCGTGGGTCCGAGTTTTCGGCGGAGGTGATACTGATGAGACCCAGCTAGATCGAAGCAGCTGTTCGCCACTTTGCTGGTTGTCACTGCAACCTACTGTTTGCAAACTTCAATTTTTTTCGTTCTCATTTCCTGTCAACGACGGGGACTTTGAACTTAGACGTCACTCTCTATCATCCTCTTACAGTCGCGAGGTTATCTGTCTGGTATCTTCTGACCAACGGCTGTTAAGACTAAATTAATTAGATCCTGATCGCCCCGCCCAGCTGTGCTTTAGCCACGTAGTCGCTAACCCGTTTGAGTATTTGGTTGCTGTCAGTACCGGTTGAGCCGGTGACAGTCCAGGCCTCCAGAGCATGAAAAAAGGTTTCGGAACGAATGATACCCTTTACTGCAATAAATGGAGTGGAGCGCTCTTTAAAAACTGGGACCAGTTGTGTATTTTCCGGTTCTGTCACCGAGGAACTTTTTTAAAAGGATAAAAAAGGCGACAAATCCCGGCGTTCTGGCAAAGCTGCTAACCATCCATGCACCCGGTAATTTTAATTCCCCCCGAAGCCCTTCTAACACCGCTGAGATATTAGAACAGAATTATCGCCACTTGTCCCACCGACTTGAACATAGGCCCATGGTCACATTTCTGGTCTAAATCACGTGTCAGCAACTGCCGTGAAGTAATACCCAGCGGATGCAACTTGTCCCAAGCATTGAGTTCATTCGTAAAGTCACCCTCAGTCCTGCTCCTCAAGCCTCCGAAACACCCCTTCTTGTGGCGCATGGGTACAGGCTCAAGTTCTAATTTCGAGTGGCCAACGCAATTCGTGGAACTAAATCACCCGTTCCTTTGTCGTTTCCCACTGCAACTGCAGAAAACCACCTTACTCGACGCTGCAAGTCCTTTCTTAGGAATATTGTGGGGATAATGTGATGCCATCACACTAGTTGTCTTTGCGGTGTGCTTAACATGTCGACTCGATGTACCTGAAGATAGTCAATCCACTTTTTTTCTAACTGTTCCACCAAACCTGGGTGTGATGAGATTGGACTCGGGCGGTTTCTCGACTGGAGAAGATTCTACCAATCAAAATTCGCACACAAGCTGCCACAGACGGAATTATGGTCAAACTGGCACCAACCATCATAGACGACGATCAGCTGTTGTTCAATGTGTATCTGTTTCAAACAACCGAGCTGCTAGATGCAAGGATCGTGGAAACAACACAGCAAGGAACTGGCTAATCTAAACGCGAGGACGCCTGTCGCTTGATGACTGTTTTTTTCAACAAATTGAGATTGCTCATTGCCGCTAAGATTTCTGTTCTGATATTCTCTCGAGTGGATAGCCTATTACGCGACACAGCTATCTACCTACCACCTATAATTCACTTTTGGCTGCCTTGCAATATGCAAACCAGGTCGCAGAAATGGCTGTCATTATAATTTCCTCCGGTTAGCAAACCTAATGGTATGGGCAGCGACGGAGTCTGTATTTTTGTCCTGGTTGTTACGACCGGATCAGCGTGTGGACAAATACCAACCACCGCATTCAACAGAAGATTTGAGCAGAGATTCTCAGGTTCTGTTAAGTAAACAATAACATGCGCAAAGTGAGTAGTTAAGTGACACCACTGCGGCAGCCGCAATCGATTATAAAAGTGTAATGTATCTGCACAACTCGACTGCTTAATGATGAATGAGTACTGCAAATTGGACGTACAAAGTTAACACAAAGGTTTCCTCGATAGATCAAACGGAACAAGAAACCTTCCTCTGTAAAGCACGTCAAACGAAAAGTGACCGATAACACAATGACCACCGGACCGGTAAGACAATACGCACCGAGACGTTCAGCTGACTTGCGATGGTGAGGAAGTATTACGAACGAAGAGGTTAAGCACGAAACATGGGTATCACATTTACTTGAGAAAGGCGTTCCGACAAACTCGGCGGATTTTGGGAACTCTCAGCGAAGTTTCACTCCAGATTCGGTGAGTTGGAAAGTCTCAATAATTCGGAAGACAACAAACAGCGCAGTATTCCATATGTTGCCACGGCCGAGGAACGAGAAGCTGTACAGTCAGCCAGCGTTCCAAGTGTAGCGCGCGGAACGGAGAAGGGAAGTTTTACGTTAGCGGATAAAAGGTATCCAATTGGGCTAGGCAAACGTGCTTCATCTGGAGGTGTCAAAATGTACGAC
>LOND01000582.1:108773-146962 GCA_014220965.1 Paragonimus kellicotti | reverse complement strand
TGCCTTGGTCCAGAATCCTGCTCAGTCCTCATATTCTGTCAACACAGTCGCATGTCCAAGGCAACAGCAACAACCCGCCCGAACAAACCGTCCAGTGAATCCTGCCTCCAAGAAGACGCCGCCCTCCCCTTGTTGGCATTGCGGCGCATGGCAGTACACGCGTTACTGCCTCTTCAAGCAACGTCGCCGTCAACGTTGCGAAAAGGTGGGTCACAAGGACGACCATTGTCAGTCACGCACGTCGGGCAGTCAACGCGCAACTAACAAGCGGCCACGCCCACCTCGGTCCAAACCAATCGCCAGGTCCAGCAGCTTACTTGCTTCCTTCAAAGTCGACGTCGCCTCACGCAGGAAGTTCGTGTCCGTACTGATCAACGGGCACCCAGCTCGTCTCCAGCTTGACACTGCGTCCGATATCACAATCATTTCCAATCGACTGTGGAAATCAATCGGCCGCCCGCCAGTCCAGCTCGACATCTCATTCCACCACCACCAGCGCTTGTGGTTTGGGTACAGGTGGCAATTAACTGTGGCATGTTGCACTTGTCGTGTGTCAGCTTACAAAGACAAAGCCATCGATGGAGGAGTCTGTTATCTCCCCGATGCAAATCTCAACCTGCTTGGTCTCAACTGGCTTGAACAACTGGGCCTGGCAGAACTACCAATCACGGACATTTGCAATCGTTTTGCAGTCCTCCACAGCGAAGCCACCACGCATAGCGGATGAAATCATTCGACGCTTCAAGTTGATATTCTGACGCAAAGCTCTTGGCTGCTGCACCCAGTTGCCCAAGCGGTGTTTTGCACCTTAAACCTGTGGCCCAACCCGTCTTTCGCCCACAACGCCGCGTACCATACGCTGCTTTACCTCTCCGTCGACCAGGAACTCAAACGCCTTGAGGATCTGGGAGTGCTGACGCCTGTCACCTACTCATCCTGGGCAGCCCCATCGTTGTCGTGAAGAAGGCCAATGGATCAGTTCGTATCTGCGCTGATTTCTCTACCGGGCTCAATGCTGCTTTGGAAGCTAACTGCCATCCACTGCCCGTCCCTGAAGACCTGTTCACGATACTTAACGATGGGACGTGCTTCGCCAAGCTCGACCTGGCCGACGCATACCTGCAGGTCGAAGTCGCCTCCACAATCCCGTGGTCTGCTGACGATCAACACACATCGCGGTCTGTACCAGTACACCAGACTGCCATTCGGTGTCAAGACCGCCCCAGCCATTTTCCAGCAGATCATGGATGCCATGCTACCGCCTGCCTGGCACAGACTGGCCTACCGTGGACGACATCAGTATTTGCCGGAAAGAATGAGTTTTCCATTTGTGAGAATTTGATACCGCGCCAGAATTCCTCGAAACATGCCGAAGTTACGCGACTCGGCTCTGATTGGTCCGTTGGGTGGCCTAGGCGCAAGGTCGCCCGAAACCTATAAATACAGACGCTGTAAACCGGTATTTTGCCTTCGGGCTGAGCAGCAAATAAAGCTCGTTTGAAGGCCGTCTTTTTTCTTACTTGTTGAGGGGAATCTAAGTTGTGAGAGTTGGGTTCCGATATTTGCAATTTTTGCAATATCGTTGCGTCCGTTCGTGATACAGATACTGTTTTGCTTGCGGTCTTTTGCGTTTGTTTCTTGTCTTTGTCTATTAGGAATGGAGGTTGTAACCGTTTCGTCGAATTCCATTTAGCGTGACGAATGGCGTCGCTTGCTTCCAACTGACTATTGGTAATATAATTGCACGTGAACGACTAAACTACATCTTTGTTTACGTTGTTAATATCGCGGTATGTGGAACCAATTCCGTTGAACATGATCTCAATCTTCGGAAGTTCCTTGACGTGGCCAGGAAATACGGATTGACTTTCAATGAATCAAAAAGCATCATCGCCGCCAAACAAATCAAACTTCTAGGTTATGAGGTATCCAAGAACAGTATCAAACCGGATCCCGATCGCCCGAAACCTCTACGAGAGTTGGTCCTTCCCCTTATCTTGGACTCCCAGCAACGAGTAGTGGGACTGTTTGCTTACTATTCACGGTGATATCTCATTTCTGTGGATAAATAGTCTCACAAACTTGTGCATAATAACACCTTTCCTCTACCCAATGAAATCATAGAATCCATTGAGATTCTAAAAGACGAGCTGTCCAAATCAGCTATCCGTACTATTCAGTACGACACCCCTTTGGTTGTTGAGACAGACGCCCCCGATTTGGCAATCGCAGCTACTGTGAATCAAAATGGCGGCCGGTAGTTTCTTTCGCGTATCTGCCTCCTGAACGGCACATTTTCCAGCGTAAAATTAAGACGTATGCTGTCGTGGAATCTTTGGTAAGTGGAAAATTTTCTACTTCGCAACCATTTTAAACTTGTTACAGACCAACGTTCTGTCGCCTTCATCTACGGCAATCAGCACAGAGGGAAAGTCAAGAACGAATAAAATTGAACATTGGAAGCTGGAGCTATCGCCATTCAAGTTCAGATGTTTGCACCGATCTGTAAAGATAACCTGACGGCGTTTAATGCACTTATCACGCGATTCTTGCCCCCCAGGGGCCTAATGACAGAATATCGATTTGAAGACCACATTAATCACTTTGTCATCCCGGCGTTTCTCGGTTGATGTACTTCGTACGCGTCAGAAACCTCCCTTTTTCTGTGGAAGAAGTTCGAAGCGTTGTTGCCAAATGTTCAGTATGCTGTGAAATCAAACCTCGTTTTTTCTCCAAAGCTCGAGGCGAGCTCATAAAAGCCACACAACCATTCGAAAGACTGTCGATTGATTTTAAGGGACCCCTTCCATCAGTAACCCACAATCGTTACTTATTAACAATTATTGATGAATATTCTCGATTTGCTTTTGCATGTCCCGACCAGACTAGCGAGACCGTTATTAAATGTTTTTGTCAGTTGTTCTCGTTGTTTGGCACTCCGGCGTACATTCATTCTGATCGTGGATCGTCATTCATGTCCTGTACTATACAGTTTCTTCACGAAAAGAGAGTCGCGACAAATAGATCATCATCATCATACACAGCAATACATCAGTGGTTAACACTGATGCTTGACTGCCACAATAGAACGACACCACACAACCGCCAGGGTAACGGGCAAGTAGAGCGTTTGAATGAAACACGCTGGAAGACCTTGTTGCTCGTCGTGAATCTCGTAACTTAGCTGCCATTCAATGAGACTTTGTCTTTCTTGATGCACTCCGTCAGATCACTCCTGTGTACCGCAACTAATGCCACACCACATGAAAGATTACTCCTCTATAACCGGAGGTCGACCTCCGGAACAACCCTCCCGATGTGGCTCACTAAACCTGGACCGGTGTTGTTTAAGAAGAATGTCAATCTAATTATAATCCAGTCAGTGCAATACACACTACGCGTACATCCGCTTTCCTAATGGCAGGGAGGAAACAGTTTCTGTTCACCAACTGGCCCCCAAAGGAGAAGTCATGCCTGAGACGCCCTTGCAAGGACTATCGACACCTTCGATCGAAGAGACTGCATCTGTACCCTCTGATCGCGTCCCTATCACGGAGCAGCATAACAGCATTCCCTCAGTTGACATACACAACACTGAAGCATATGATTCCCCCAATAACGATCACTCACGTAATCTTGAAACGTTAATCAAACAACAGCGTGTTCATCCATACAGTCTGAGAAACAGAGACGCATAAACCTATTGCATATTGACGCTCACTACCAAATATTGTTTCTCCGATCAGTGTACACATGCTCAGTCATTTCCCTGTGACCTACCATTTGTTGTCTGCTCACATTTCTTGGTGGGGGAGAATGTTATAATATTTTGTGGTATTTGTTTCATCCTTGAGTTGGTAATCTATTTACGTTTTCCATTTCAGCTGTCATACGCCAATTGTTAGACGAATAAAGCCTATCATACGGGCCTCTTACTCTTCTGCTTCTGACGCGAGATTGTTGGTTTGTGCCGTCGAATCTGATTGTTCACAACAATACGTTTCGATTAGATCCTCACGAAGTCGTCAGCTTTCTGAAGAAAATAAAGTGAGTTTTTCAATCTAGTCACATGGTCATTCCACCAACCATCCCGGTGGCTAACATTTGGACCTTCTCCAGGCACTATGTATTTTTTGGGGTGTGGGTCCATGCCTGAACATAGTATTCGAGATGCGATCTCACGAACGCCTTATATTGTGGTATAAATACACCAGGGTCCCTGGAACGAGTTGCTTTCCTGAATTGAAAGAGGGCCGCCCTAGCCTTCTTTGCAGCGAACGCACATTGGGCTGCTGGTTTGAAGTTACCACAGACGGATCCCGAAATCTGTAACTTAATCTACCTGAGTAATCCACATACTTTCGTTCGCCCTCGGGAGATGACGACGGGCCTCTGTTTTATCGGAGCTAATCAAATTAATGCATTTACCGAAGTTAAGTGGAAGGTCCCAGTCCTCCGACCAGGCGGTCAACTTAATCAGATCCGCTTGAAGATCCGATCGATTCGGATTGCCGACAATCTTTACATCGTCGCGAACATGTAGCAAGGCGCGTTCAGTTGATCAGCCAAGTCGTTAATATATATCAAAAACAGGATAGGCCCCAGCACTGAGCCTTGTGGTACTCCGTTGAGAACCTCCTGGACGTTCGACAGTCCTCCCCCAACAAACACTGTGAATGTCTTGTCTGAGAAGTTTCTTATCCATTCGAGGATTTCTCTCGCTATGCAATACTACTTAAGCTTCTTCCAGAAGTAGTCGGTGGTTGACCGAGTCAAACGCTTTGCAAAAGTCGAGGTAACAAACTTCCACCTGTTCCCCTTTGTCTAATCTCTTGGTTATTTCGTCTAGGAAGCAGATAAGGTTTGATAGACACGACCTTCTTTTCACAAAGCCATGTTGATTGGCATTTAGGAGGTTGTTACTAGAAAGAAAGAAAGCCAGGCGATCTCTGATTACTCTCTCGCATACTTTCAACAGGACGCAGGTCAGGCTAATGGGGCGGTAGTTTGTGGCTTTCTCTTTTGCGCCTCCTTTGTGGATAGCCACCACAGTGGCTACTTTCCAGTCTTTAACAACCCTTCCTTGGTTCAGTGACAGATTGATTAGTGCAGCTAACGGGCGCGCCAAAACCTCGGCCAAGGGACAAACCAAAGCGGTATGAATACCGTCGTCCGGTCCCGGGGATTCGGATGGATCCAGTGACTGGAGAATGATCTGTACCTCAGAGGATGAGCTTGTAAAGTTTTGCGTCGCAATTACCGTCACCCTGGCTCTCACTGTTGTCGGGCCCTTAAGATGGTCTAGCTGACGTACGCTGACAAAATACAGACCCAAGTGGTCCGTTTGATCACCAATCAAGGTTTCACTCTCAACCGTGGTGAGCTTACCAACGTGCTTACAGGGGCAGAGTTTGACTTCACGTAGCCGTAGAACGGACTTCCGGAGTTGGATTTGGCCTTTCGCGATAGTCTGCTTCATGCCTTAGCCTTTAATTTTTGCGGATCCTCAAGGCCCGACTTCTCTCGAGCTGAAAATGAAGTCTGTTTACAATACTCCTCTTAAGTTTGAGGCGCTTCCATGCAATCTTTTTCCTCTTTTGCGCTTTAAAAGTAGCGGCTCTGCACCAAGGTGGTGTACTCCTGTTATGTTTGCGAACCATAGGCGTTTGATTTTTTGTTAGCATTATCATATTAAGCTTTATCAAGCTCCGGCTATATACCTATACCTTATACTTTCTTATCTCCATACCCTACTTATACTATACTATACTATATATATTCTTCATAGCCTTCCAGCCGTGGTCCATCATAGGGTTTTGCCGGCGCGCTCCAACATGGCTAACTCTACCAGACCATAGATATCCCCTCGGGACGGTTAAAAATTAATTACCACTCCACGCGTTGGGTCCTTTTCATTAACTTCTAAGTGTTTCCCTAATTACACTGCATGTAAGCAAGCTTTTTTTGAATAAATTAGTTCGTAATTTGGAAAATTACTAAATCACGAAAGTGGAACCTATCCAAGCATAACAGAAGACAATGTAGAGGTTAGATAGTGTAAATGGATTACCAAACTGTTGCAAGCTATGCAGACTCATATGAGTTTGCAGTAAAATTAAGTGAGTTATGCACATATGGGCATAACCTGTTATGTCGATATGCGTGTAAGTTACTTGATTCACCCGTGCGTTTTACTGAGCCCATATTTCCGGACTATGTGATCATAGTCAGCATCCTTCATTTTGAATTGCCGACATTCATGAGCAAAATATGGTTAAATACGTCGCTGGAGAGGACTTAAATTATTCTGTGTGCGGGTATTTTTCTAAACTTTCTGGCATAAGGAAAAGACCAAACCCAGCCAATTTGCGGATGGTCCTGGATGCTATTTATTTGCAGTGAGAAATCGATTGCCGAAGTTAGTTTAATTCGTCTAGAAAGTTTCATAATTGAGTCGTTGTAATGTGCGCCAAGAAGGTCGAGACTGACTCCAATTTATCTGGCCTGGGGATGACGTTTGGAGTGATGTGGCGTCCAAAGAAGCCCAATGAGTTAACCTCGGAGACAAGTTATCTGTATATCGTATTGAGCGAAACGGTCGAAAACAGCGTGGGCATGGAAAGACTTGTCTTCGTTCGTGCGACTGGTGCTTAGGATGTCAATAGTGTGAACACGCTGAAGTGTTTGAGGTGCTTTACGAAACCCGTATGGTATTACTATGGTTTCGAGAAGTCCATCTGGTGTAATGATGATCATCTATGGAACGTCCCCTTTGGAAACTAGGATGTGAATTTAGACGCGCAGTAGGTTTACATTCAAGGACGTTTAACCCAATGAGTTCTAACAAAATATCGTGGATATGCCATATTGGGTTTCTGTCTGGGATTCTGGCCCTGAGAAGACGACACTCGCCGCATGGCCTGCAATCGCCGGAGGTTTCTTTGATATTACTCGCAGTGAGGGTCCTCAAGATCTGTTTGAAGGTTGGGTTGTATCAACTTGGAGCCTTTGTTCGAATTCAGCCTTGGTTGCATTCAACTTGCCTGGGTTGATTTGGCGTGGTCATGATCACTAATATGATGATCCCCCTGCGCTTAACCGTTTCGGCAAGCGAACAAAGCCGACTGAATGACAAGAAATCTTTAGCAGTGTTGCGAATGCTAGCGTTGCCGGAAGAGCCCGTTGAGTGTCAGTTGATGCCGTGGCTAACTGGACGTCGTTCGCTGTACAAGCTGTGTTGTCGTCAATCAGGTCATGATTCTTGGTTTCGTCCGAAATGTTTAAATGGGCCTAGATGATGTCAAGAGAGCAGCCGCGGTAAGTTCAAGGTGATTACGCATGCCGAAAATCTTTTGACGGTTGAAAGGTGTGGACAAAACGAATCCCTTTCCGTTGATTATCCAAAACCTACCTACATGTAACCGGGAGTCCCAGCTGATTTGCTGTTGGCAGTAAACAGCCCTTCTCTATCTCCGGTTTTGTCACCCCTGACCTATCATGCTAACTTTACGTGGTAGTCAGGCGTGTACACTGCATGGATTCGGAGAGAACTGCTAACTAGGACTTCAGTCCTACCAGGCGCCACCTTTCGGACGGGTCAAAGAAGGAAATTAAAACGAAAGCAGGTGCACTCATGGGGTTGTTTGTAGCGCTACTGGCCATACAGGGGTACTTATATAATGAGGGATGTACTTGTCAATACACAGCAGAACTGCTCCCATCCGAATAAGGAAGGGAGTTGCTAAAGGTGCCTTTAAGTAACTAGCACTCTGACTGTCATGGAGCTTAAATTATTGAGGCTTCAGGTATTGGACTCCTGGGCCAGATTTCCCATCCTTTTCTCTTTTTGGAGATGATGTCGGAGGCGGTAACGTCAGATCTGGAAAACCTCCTTCTGTTGGTTTGGCAACCTGTAGAGGTACTCGGCGACCAGTACTTATCAACAGTAATTCCAGTTTTCAGAAACAGGGCTCAAAGTCTATTTGACAACCATAGAGGCATCAGTCCTGTGTATGATGCAGCCAAGCTACTCAATTAACTTTCATTACATCGGTTCACCAGGCTCGTAAGAAATCACATACGTAAAACACAGGCTAGACTCTGGCCCGATCGAGGGTGCGTTGATCACATTTTTACCTTGCGACGGATCTTGGAACATCGGCACACTGTTATAGGCAGCCGATGATTGTGGTCTTTTTGGACCTAAGAGCTTTTTTCGATTCGGCTGTTCGTAACGTTCTCTGGAACTGTCTTCTTCGCAAGGGAGTACCAGGGAAATACGTGAATCTGTTGAGATCACTGTATGCTCACTCTGCAAGCAGGGTGAGGGTTTATGGACAACTGTCTCGGGCGTTCATCACTTCTAGTGGTGTTCGTCAAGGGTGTCCGATTTTCCCCTTCCTTGTTCAATTTTGTCATGGACGACATTCTGGAGGGTGCGCTTGAGGAGTCCAGTGAACTTGGTGTTGAGCTTCTTCCTGGCGCTCGGTTGACCGATCTGGAGTATGCGGACGACATTGTCTTACTTAGCCCCTCTGCCGAAGACATGCAGACCATGCTGAACAAGGTGAGTGACCGGGCTGGTTTGTATGGAATGCGCTTCGCACCTTCAAAGTGCAAAGTGTTACTTCAAGACTGGGGCATTTCCACTCCTACTTTCTTTATTGCAGGTAATCCGCTTGAGACTGTGGACAGTTTCACATACTTGGGTAGCACTATCTCGTCAGCTTGTAATATTGCTGATGAGATATCAACGAGGATAGCAAAGGCACGAGTTGCCTTTGCCAACCTGCGTCATCTGTGGCGTCGAAAAGACGATTGTCGCTGAAAGGAAGAGTATATAATGCTTGTGTGCGTTCTGTTTTGCTCTATGGTTCGGAAACGTGGCCTGTTCGCAAGGAAGATATCAACAGCTTGCTGTATTTGACCATCGTTGTCTCCGCCAAATAGCCCACATTAAGTGGACTGATCGCGTGAGCAATGCGGCAGTTCGCCGGCGCGTATTCCGGAACGCTCGGGATGCGCGATCAATTGGTCAACTACTCACGTCTGCGATGGTTAGGTCACATATTCCGCGTGCCATCTGATCGTCAATGTACCGGGCATTATATACTGAGACCACCAACAGTTGGGTGAAACCACGTGGTGGTCAAGCGACAACGTGGTCACGAAATATGAAAACCCTGACTGCTCCACTGAGTAAAGTGGGTAGGTGTCGCCTGCCTGGATGGGGTCCTCGTGATCACTCAAACCGCTGGTTAGAGACGCTATCCGAGATGGCATTGTGTCGCAGTCAATGGTGTGCCTGCATCCATACCATTTCTAGTTCTGCTCAGCCTTGTTTTTGTCAACTTTTGGCCTTTTTGCTAACCTTTTCTCCTAGGATGTTGCACACCGCTGCTAAATTGAGCGGCTGCCCGTGCCCCAGTACCTTCTATTCAGGCTCAAAGTCATTGTGGTGGAATATACAAGCTGTCATAACCACCTGCAGCGACAAACCTTTGTGCTTCTACTCAACGCACAGCACGCGAAGAACTGTGGATATTAACCAGAACACTTGACAGTTTATAGTGTGTGGTATGACTATTGAGCGCTTGGTTTTCTTTTTCTGCTGTTCCATCCCCAGTGCTTTCAATCCACATACGCTCGGTGGGAGAATACTATTGCCCCTTTCCGTCCACAGTTCATCATTGTAAAGATGCGTAATCTTTTTTGTTAACGTGTTCACTTGAAGGCATACATGTGATTTTTAGTTTTACCGGTTACCACTGCAATAAGTGGGAATTTCTGTGCATCATCTCTTGCTTCTTAATTTTGGTCCAAGTGCGGGTTCATAACTTGATTGGATGATGAACTATTTTTTCCAACGTTCGATTCTGTCGTGTTTACGTTGTGTGTGTGGATCAATTATCAAGCGTCTTCCAGTCTCAACCTTCTGACAGTACCCCTGTTTCATGGTGACCTTTCCAACCTGACAGACTCCGCCGCCTCTGATCGTTCTGTGTAATCTATATACATTTTCTCATATATACATATAACTTCGCGTTTGTTTATTGTAATTTCCCGGTGTTATCACGCCTTTGTTTGATGAACATTCGATTGATTAGGTCATTGCAATTGATCACGGAAACTGAGTAGAAGAGAAATCACTGAGGTGGACACTCTAAAGTTGCAAAAAGGTCTTTTCTGTCATATACACGGTTTTGGGTCGGAAGCTTCGGGTGCCGGAACCTTCGCCCTCAGTTTACTAGTGTATCTATACGTTTTTGTCTTGAAGTTCGTGTTGAATGGGAATATGGGGAATGTTGTTTGGCAAAGGTACTCTCTTGTAGGGAGTACCACAAGGATCTCTCCTTGCTCCTCTGTTCATTCTGATGTACACAGACAACGTAACTGATAACTTGGTCAGCCCAAGTTATCTTTAGACAGATTGCGTAAAACTGGTTGGAAGTGCATCGTGCCCGGGCGTCCTCTAGGAGGTTATCTAAAAGTCTCCGGAAATGTTGAAGTGGTACATACCGTTAAACGTCACATTATACCACATCTTGTTTAGTACCGTTCAGCATGAATCTAGACCCAGTGACTAATAGACGGGTGCGAAGCGTAGTGCTTGGGTTCTTTTAGTGGGTTCACTTTTCACCCAGTGTCATATGGACATCAGTTCTTGTGAAGGACGATCATAGCAAACTGGTGTATCGCCTCCTTTTTGAGATCACAATGTCATCATAAGAGCAATAAAAATTGGGAGAAACTAAACAGAAGTCGCCTATTCTAGTATTCGTTTTAACCATGCAACTGTGAATTTGGCGAAGTCTACCATTTTCACTTTGAATGAAGGGTTAACTTGCCACAATATAAACCAATGGGCCGTCACCTTCTAAAGAGAGGTACTAGTGTGTAACGAGAAGTCGAGACTTCCATTTGCAAGAAATTTTCCCATAGCTTCGCAGATTGTCCTAGTCCACAAAAGTAGTCTCTCCTATGAGACCTTCATAAATGAGAATTGGGTCACCTCGATGTCTACGGTGCCCACGTGAGTGAGGACTAAGAGTTTCAAGTTGAGCCCCGTACACGGCCCTCCGAGCCCTGTCCGTTAGGCACGTTACAGTGTATACGTCCATTTTTAATACACTAAATGTCACTGAGCTGGTAAGAGAAAGTGCTGAAGTAAAATAATATATTGATGAGGTAAATGATATTATTCTCTAGACGAAAGTTCAAGGAGTTGGCAATAGGCAGCTCGTATTAACTGTGGATCTTGGTCACAGAATTTGATTTGCTACCAAATAATGTTTGTATCTAACTGAAATACTACTGATTTTGTATAGAAAGGATGGAGCTGAAGCTAAACGGAAATAAACGGTCACACGTCCTCTTCAGGAGACGTCGCGAAAAAGAATGTTCAGGAATAGAGATTTCATTAACACATTTCTAATATCAATCATGGTTCAGCGAGAGTAGTAACGTAGGGATGTCTAGTATAATCCAGTTGCCATAGTTGTGATGACTTGTTCATCATACTGAAGCAGTTGACGGTTTTGGACCGTCTCATCGTGAGATCACATCCGAATGCAGACAAGTGGATGACAGGGGGGTAGTGAGGTTACCCGTGTGGGTTCACTTGGTAGGAGGTCAGTTGGGGGTATATTCGAGAGATGCGTAGAGACAGGCAACCCAGACAACATTATAAGAGACAAGCGAATTTGGGAGTTCAGATATGTGGCGTGCTTGCTCCATCTGTCGAATGTACGGCGTGCGTCTTCTCGACTTGACTGCGCGACTGCTAACCCGTACTAGCAGCGTTCCTGTTGTTATGCTATATTTTGCTCTGGTGAGACCACAATTTCCTCAGAAGGTCACTGGCATTTTGAAAAAGGTACAAAGGCATATATTTTTTCTGTGCAGTTCGAAGGGTCTAAGGTACGATAAGCACCTCAGATCAGTGAACTTATTCTCACTTGGACTAAAAAAGCAAAAGGTCTGCAATACCACACACCACAACTGTGCAAGTCTTTTGGCTCGTCTCTTTTTCGACGCAACATGACGGAGGATTGAAACACCATAGATTCACTACGAAGAAACCTAAATCAAACTGAACTGCCATTAGGTTTTCGCTGGTCGGGATGTGCATTCATGGAAAGATTGTAAGGGTCCAAAACGTGGATATATTCAGACGAGAATCAGACCGACGTTCCAATGTTTGCTCTTCTCAAGTAATTTGGAGTACGATTTTGGTTCTTGCCCCGGGAGGTTCGCGTTTTTTCTCCCGGAATAATATTCGAACAAATTGTTTCGACAACAAGTAGTCTGGATCACACCAGTCGTACATCAGATCATCTGCAAGCGTTCGCCTTCATCTAATCCTGGATTCGAACTTAAACTCACGAGTCAACAATTTACCATTGTCCTTTCACGGAATGACGATACTTGTTAGCCCAACAACATCATCGCTATAAATTCACTGTCGTATCTGAGGTAACTAAGATCCAGAAATTGATGTGGGTGGAAATGTTAGATTCCACCAAATTGAACTTCATGCTGAAATCGCGTCAAACCAGCACAATGGATCACTTGCCTTGAACTCCACTGCACTACATGCGGTGAGTTTGTTTTTCTGTCAATGGAAATGTTGTATATCTCATATTAACTTCGTATTCACCCTCACAAATTGGTTTGGTGCAGCGGCTGATACCTTTTCTACTACTTCTAATCTAATTCGGTTTCTCGTCGTCGCGCGGTAAACTTTGGTTGGCGAATGTTTCATTGTCATAAGTAGTTTTAAGTCCGGATTAAGCTTTCTTAACTGGTTTATTGTTATATCTTATTGTGTGAGATGTTCCATTTCAAAATCAACCTTAAACTTAGGTTATTGCAATGGATCAAATATTTTTAAAGTTTAACTTTAATTTCCTATGATCGTTTGATGTACATTGATTATCGTAGGGGATATCGGGTTCTTTCTAAGATTGTTCAAGCGGTGTGTTGTATTCTATGTTCATCGAAATGTTCTACTTCTGATCTGTCCTTGATATTCAAACTATTGCATTTACCGATGGTTCCATGCAACCCAGAATGTAAAACTGGCTCTAGTAGTCCTTTTCTCGGCTTTCTGATGCATTGTATCCTTCTATTATAAATTTGATCAATAATTCCCATACTTGAATTACTCCTAAGCAAAGAGACAAATCCAGAGGGAAAGCCCCAAAAAATCTATCAAAAACAAATCACAAATTGCAGCTGGAGGTAAACGCTGTGGTTATTACCGTGAAAACGTTCCAGGAAGGCCACAGCTTCAACTTAGACATGCTTCACTTTGCAATATTACATTTTCCTTCCAAGCGACGCCCTATCTTCGGGTATTAGCTTGTCCGCATTGATTGCATCAGGCTGTGGAAATGATGCTCTCTTTCGGCAACTCTGACCTCATTGGCATATTAAGACTTTTTTGATAAGACCATGAATCCATTTTGGCAGGTTTAACTATTCAAGGTCAGTCAAATGTCATGCAAACGTGATATTTAATTGTCGTAATCTGCTCGATTAACCCTGTCAACTGACATTCGAGTTCTACTCTAGCTGCATTTGTAGTTGTTGGGGGTACTGCTCGATCTTTTATCTATCAAGACCATTGTGCAGTACATGCTCTGCATACAGTAACGTACGTAAAATAGGAGATTAGTCAACACCTTGATAACAAAAGTCAGTCAACAAAACTATCTGACGTGTTCCGAGTGACCACAGTAGAACTGGAGCTTATAAACTATTTGGAAAAAACCACACCATGTTTCAGCCGAAATCATTCGTACCTTTGGGATTTGTAATTACCAGACCGTCTCTAATGGTTAACCTTTCGGTGGTGAACGCTCCTTTGGGCCGTAGCGACTACGCAGTACTTTAATTCAGCTTTATGTACAAGGCTGTTCTGATTTGACAGCCGTCAGTAGCTGGACGTGACTACACACGATCTGATTTCACTCGATCGATTGACTCTCTACAGAATGTAGGCTGTCTGTCGGAGGATCACGCTGTCACATTCACTGTGATAGTAACTGACCTCTTCTATCTTAACGTGGTAGTTTAACCTTCATACCAGCTCAATCATGAGGGTTATGCCTACTAGGGCTTCGATCCCTTCACGCACATGCATGGCAGACAGATCGGAATGGAGCGGCCAGACGGAAGCAGTTATATTGAGGATTGTATGTTATAATACTGTCTGCACTGAAGCGCTTAGTTAGTTGGCCACGATCCTATGAAAATTCGGCAGGACTATCTTTTTTAGTAGTTGCAGCATGTTGGAACCAGTCCAACAAAATAGGTTGACTAAAACAAAAGAAGATGAAAAAAAATAATCGAAAATGTACAATTGAATGAGACTATCAAAAGTATTTTATATAGTCGCTACAAACAATTATGTCTTCCACATGTATGATAGCAGGGTGTTAGAAAAGTTACCTTCCACACTCCCATCACTCACCGGTTGGTCGTGAACTGCGACGTATTATTCACTATGATGGTTAACACTCACAGCACTCAGAAGTTTAGTTTAGCTTGTACAACGTCTACTACGGAAAGCGATAACCGGAGTGAAACGTCTGTGGTTTATTCAATGCACCTCTAGCTGGGTTAGTCCCTCACTGCCAACTGAGTCAGGCTTCTGAATCATCCGGTCCGATTAAGGATTCCCAAAACTTTATATCCTGTTGTCCCGCAGATCAGCCCTTTGAACCAGAGGCTCTACATGGGGTCCTTCAGGCCAGCCCAGCCATAAATCCCGTGCGCTCTGGTGGTACTACTGTTGATTGTTCAAGGTTGCTTATTTTTGGACAGTTTGGCCTATTCCCCAATCAACCATTAGGTAGAAGTCCATTCACCGATCTGTAATTTGGAACCGCCTCATTGTGTTTGGGTTAAACAACGGAGGTGCCGGATTCAAAAATTTTGCCTTCTATTTTAAATTTCTATTAGAAAATACTGTTTTGTAACGAACAAAGAGCACATGACGTATATATTTGCTTACTTTTGCAGCTATCCATATCAAAACGATTCCGGCAAATACACCACATCAAAAGTTTCATTCTCCTCATCGGTCGACGTGATTTGGACGGTTTTCTATTATGGCGGAATCTGTCATAACCGAACTGAATGCAGATGATCAGCCTGAAATTACAGAACTAGAAAGTGTGTGCTTCAACTGCTATAAAAATGTACGATGAATGACTTTTTGTATTCAACTTTGATATCTTCTACAATCTATTTGTTCTTTTTGTTGTTACCCACTGTTGACCAGAATTCACCCATGCAGTATGCTAACCGTCTATTTTTCTGGTCCTTATATGTACACATACATGTCTATCTTCGCACATGCACCGATTCGACCACGATTTCTCCCAAACAATCTTGTCGCTAATACCGGGTGGAAAACCAAAGTAGTCACCATGTTGGAGACCTCAAATAAACAAATTAAAAAGTTAAGCTACCAAATTGTAAAAGCTTTCCTAAACAACAATAAAATGTACTCTGAATACTACTCATATGGAACTTAAAAGGACTGACCGAGGCGATCGGTATCCTTAGGTGGCATTTGGCACGAAGTACTTCAAAACATGTACTCTGCATTGGCTGATTTTAAGGGTTACCTGGAACAGCGGCAAGAATAATTCGCAGATTTGTTTTGCTTATCCGGCTGTCAGTGCCGTTTAGCAAGCATCAGGTTGGCCATGCAATGCTACGTTTTCCCTTTTCCTAGGAAGTCAGAGTGAACTGTGCCTAAAGGACTAGATGTAAAGTCCGTAGACAGAATAGTTGTATTTATACAAGGAAAATTGTATGCTTCGATTTTGCTGATAAAATGCAGTACCAGGTGCATCATGATGTTAGTTGTTTGTGTGTAGGCGGTTTTTTTTTGATTATTCCACCCCTTATTCTCTTTTATCCCGATTCCTAGTTTTTCCAGGTTGCATGACAGCTTAGTGTAATTATCATTCATTGACGTACTGCTGACCGTATCATGTATGTATAACCACTCCGTCTGTTCTCACAACTTTAGCGTATGTTTCCTTTAAAAAATAACGTTCCTTTCGTGACGTGTCTCGTTTCTTTCTTTGGTTCCTGTATTTTAGGGAATAACACGTATCCTTCCGACTCGAATTGCCTTTTTTCGAGAGGTTGTCGTCTCATCTTTCTCCTGTCCACATTGTGGCTTTGAGAATCGATCATTCGATCCAGCTTCACGTATCCAAGATAAGGGTTTACGTGTCACGTTAAAGGTGCAAAACGCATGTGATTTGAATCGCCGTATTGTACGACCGGCCGGTTCAACTGTTTTAATCCCGGAATTGGATGCCTCGTTTCCGACATCAGATGGAGGTTGTGTTTTTTGGAATAGTTGTTCACTCATTCTCATCAAACTAGATCACGTCGTGGATTACTTTTTGTTGTATCTTTTTCATTGGACAGTGTGTAGGGTACCGAAGAAAACATACTGATTCAGCGAAACCCTTCATCATAGTGCTGGTGTCCTGTTTACGGTCAACTTTTTCCCGTTAGGATTCCTGTAACATTTTTACCGAGGTTATAATCCATAGGTTGGTGATGAACAGTAAATTATTGGGCTCAAAACCTCTTACAATTCAGAGGGTGAATATTTAGTGCTGTGTAACTTCCCATCACAAAGTGATCCTCATTCACGCTCCATGATTTGAGTTTTCCCAATAGAAAAGCTGTCTAGTTTTCTGTAGTCCTACCACTGGAGAACCTACATAAATATCCTGCGCGTTTCATTTATAAACCTTCAAGAATCTTCATGAAATATTAATCTGTGCATTAGGTTATGTCGCGTGTTTTTGTGGTTGATGTTTGCTTTAGTGAACACTGCCGTTATAACTACGGGTACTTTCAGTGGTCATTTATGTAGAACTTTATTAAACTGGTGAATTAATTCAATACCGTACACGCCTGATAACGTTTTGACTACTGACCGTGTTGATTATCCCCAGACAGCCGTCGATTGTGCAGTTCTGTTGCACAGCAGTCCCGTGGTTCTGTTCGGACGAACGATCGTTCAAATCACTTCTGTGCTCTACATTTTTAATTATCGGTCTTCACAAAATAAAAGTAGCGAGTCACTTTCCTAGCACGCGGTGACGAAATTGGGCTGTTTGGCAGTTTATTTCCAGTTCACCTACATGTTGTACCACCGGGTTAGGCTTGTTGGTTTAATATTCTTTGGTCCTAGTTGTGGCGATTTACCCCCTGGGTAATCTGACATTATTTTGCTTCTGTACAGTCTACTTTATTACGAGGCATCACTATTACGTGACTTTTGGGGTTGTGTCAAAACATATTTCAAGTAGATCTTGTGATTCAGTCAGTTTTCACGTTGTTGATTTAATTACAATCATTCCTCACAGTTTTGTTTACTTTTTTAGATCTAACAACCATTGAGGGTGTTATTTTAAGGCTTGCGGATAATATTGAACAGTTGCAACCGGAAAGAAAGGTGAGTACGCATTCCTATCTATGCAACATTTTTGCTTCGTTTCCATCAGAAAGTTCAGCCGGATTTGGCCTCAAATCTAGATGTATTCCTTGGAAAATTACGTGGTCTGCTTTCTATGGAGAAACAATTCACATTGGTATGTGGGGACCAGTTTTTTCTGATTAAGTTGACCTTATCGTGATTGTTTTCTTGTCAGCTTTTCGTAGATGTTTCATCATGGCGTTTTAGATCCAGAAAGCGCCGTCAGACGGCACCGTCATTCTAGCAGTTTAAGTAAAACCGTCCATATATTCATCTGGCGATCCTTATTCTGGAAGTATGACTCTTAACTTATAGACCGGTGTTGCATACTTGTGCGGCTCCGCTTTGACGTCTGTTTACTGTGCTTCATCTCGTTTCCCCAAATGTATCGTTTAATATTTCGAAGGGTTCATTTTGCTGTCCGGGTGTACGAACAACATACTTTAAGTGACTTATGTGTGACTAGCGTCCCAGGCGTGTTCGCCCAATTGAATGTTTTCAAGATAGCCTCTTCTTACTAAAGCTGATTACCACATCGTCATTTATGCTTTTGTTCAATTTCGAGCTGGAATCAGTTTAGTGTTAGCAACATTCATCTACCGTTTACACGTTCACAGGTTTGGACGTGATTACCGTATCTGCCTCTGTTGGTGTCTGTGCAGCCTGATATTATTCAGCTCACGTGTGACATTATAAGAAACTTCATGTGATATAAAAGACAGAAACGTTCTTTTCTTGAACAACCGTACAATACATAACTCGTGTATTACTTGTAAATACAAAGTAATATTCAAAATTGAACACCACCCACACTTGATCGCAGCCTTCGCATTCAGATAAGCCTTTCGGCTAGCCCACTTCGAAAGGAAGCACTAGACTCGAGTTTCGCTCTTATTAGAGCTCATCAGTAGTGCATATCCTTGTCTGGATCGGAGTTTGCACTCTGACCCTCGTGCTTGTGAGACTAGCGTGTTACCACAACGCCAGCAACCTCACAATAGGCATGATCAAATCCAAACGCTCAACCACAACCTTGTATGAATAGTGTTCAGCTTGCCCGATCATGTCTTTTTGAAACAGCAATATCGTGGTATCTTACTTTTGAAATTTTGGATTTATTTTGTCCTACTGTGACATTTTATCAACATCATTGAGCTGCTTCTAGGTGCTAGATGATCCTTCTGGAAATGGCTGTATTGAGAACATCAAGGCTCCAAATCCAGATTCCCAACTGGAGGTATGCTTGTACGAGCGCTCCGCAGAACAATGTGCAGCAATTGGACTGCGAGCTGATGATGACGATGCTAATCCGCCAGCTAATTCCGCGGCTGCACCAACTCAGGTAGGCTCGGTGGTTGTTATTTCACGTCAGCGTTAGTCTAATGATTTGTGATCCCTGTGTTCAGCATGTAATTGGATTTTACATCCGCTATAGTCATCTGAAGGTCAACCTTCCGAAGGCTGCACCCGCGAAAAGATTGGAACTGATGAAGTACTCACTTTCAAGGTGAACTGTCCGGATTGCAACGCTCCATGTGCTACTAATATGAAAATGATCGGTAAGTCGTGTGCTTCGTTTGAACAACCAAGCGTTTTGTGGGCGCTACTTTGGTCTTTTTATCTAGTGGATTACCACACCTAATTGTCTCTATACTGAACGGTATGGGCCTGAAAATTGGAACCAGCGTAAAATATCACAGGTTTTTCAGTCCAATCATTTGACTACGATTGCAATGTTGACCTTTTCAAATGGACTATGTTTGTATGTGTACTGTGATGCCGAAATTATGTCATATTATTACGCGTCTACTCATTGAACTATTCCGATTTTCTGAGGACGTTGGATTATTCCTGTCCATTTTTCCTATTTGAATAAGATTTGTTCATCTGCTCGTTCACGAGAGAGGATACAACTCACTGCACTGCATTGCCTGATGACGTCATAAGAGCTGCCTGTTTTTTCTTCATATACAATTCAGCTCTTTATTCAGTGTACAAGTGTACTGCCGAGCAAAAGGTGTTACTCAGCTGATTCGACTCAGCCTGCCTACTCCTTACACTGTTACGAGCGTGCACCTGGTACCCAGCTGCCACGAGCCACACTATCTGTTTTTTTCTTCAACTGCGCCTATTGGTGTTTCTTAACTTTTTGACTGTTGTACGAGAAAACAGTTGTCCCTGCTTCTATACAGCATGGGTTGTGATATAATGTTGTCATTTGTATACCTCCCACGTAGTCGTTAAAACATCGAGTGCCAATATAAGGTTGTAAGTTTGACACCGAGCCATCTCGTTTGTGCCCGTCTGTATGTGGGTGACTTAACTAATATCTAATCCAATAAGTTACACATCAGAACACGCCTATGGGAGCTGAAACAGAAACTCCGATCGGTATGTAGTAAGCTTTTAAATTCATAATCTTAAACTTCTTCGGTCACGAACCATGTACAGTGTTAGGGCAAGTTGAGTTGTATTTTATACGATGTAATTTGCCACGTGGGCGTTATTATTATTATTATTATTATTATTATTATACACAACTCGAAGAACAGACCGAGTACTTATTGAATACCATGAAACAGTCAGTCCATAAAAGATTGGGTAGGTGGTGGGTGGGACAAGATGTACAATATTAAAATGAAAGCGAAAGGAAACTTGTTATCAGTTTGTGCAACGGGCAACTTGCTCATTTTGTTGTTGGCCGTTTTAGTGTTGTTTTTTATTTAGTTGTTATTTTTCAGAAAGAGGTATGTAATTTTGGTAGCAAAAGTCGGTCACAGTAGCACGCGTAACGGCGTTGCCGTAGCCGACTCCGGCGTGCGGTCTCATTCTTCTATCTGTAATCATCTACAAGGCTTCTTCTAGACTTGAGTAGAATAGAGACAACATAAGCCAAACGTGGTGCCAATTTCTTGACAACCCTACGTTAGAAGCCTAAAATAGTCACCGGACAGGCATGTGTAAAACGCGTCCGAGCGATCTTAACCGACGAAGTACGACTATTTCCCGTAAGTGGAGACTATTTGTTCCTAACATATGTTGCTAGAATTAATCATTGCGCACTTGTTACTGTGGATGTTCTGCAGACAACAATCGCCAAAAACATATCTCACGAATACTGTTGGCGGAACTGTGGTTTGAGTCGCCGCTGACCAAAGCAACGACGTAAAATATCCTCGGAGAAATAAAAAGTCTATCCAAAACGATAAGAACAACAACAACAACAAGGCTAGACAGATCTGGAAATGCTATGGAGGCAGGGATACCGTGGCGCGTTGCCATCTCGGGCAGTTTCTGATAAGCTATTTCAGTGATCACATAGCTCCCGACGGAGAGTGGGTGATACCTGCCCATTTTGCTCAGCGGAATCCTCAGAGTCGTCATATTCATTAACGACGTCGTTGACTGACTACTTCGTTGTTTTGCCCTGTTGTCGGTGGTATCAGTGTCCAATGCGACAGGCGCTCGGCTGGTGTTCGAAGTATGCGATGCAGCCATCGCGATCCATGCAACATGATTATTTGTCCAGTTGAACGCATATCCCGAGCGTTCTGAACTACATGCTGATGAATGGTTGCGTGGCTCACGCGATCATGCCACCTGATGTGGACTAATTGACGAGGACAACGAAATCTGTTCGAACAAACGTCGTACAACATACCACCGCTTGCTTGCCTTTCGAAGACAACAATGGTCAAATGCAGTCAGTCTGTTTGTCTTCGTCGAGAACGGATCATAGAGCAAAACACCACACACAAGCATTATACACTCTTCCTATCGGCGACAACCTGACATCGTTTCTACGCCACAGATGGCGCCAGTTGACAAAGGAATCACGTGCTTTGTTGTTTTTGTAGATATCTCAACGGGATTACAAGCTGAGCTGGATGATTCCAGGTTAACCAGTTCTAGAAAGGACTTTTCAAGGATAATTGGGCCTCAACTTGAATTCGTGTGAGATTAGTGGTTTGTGCGTTACGTCTGAACTCCTTCTTGTTTATAACATTGTGTTGCACATAGACTCCTCTTTTTATACCGTTTCGAGTGAGTCGGTAGACGCAATAAGGAGGAGAGATGTTCGTAGAGTGACGAAGGCAAAATCGATAAACTATTATTACCCATTTTTACTGGTATATTGTGCGCAGAGGCATCGTTGTCCACATTGATAGCATCTTGTAAATCTCCAGTCTTCTGAATCGGTGACATAAAATCATGAAACCCATTTCCCTTGTTTTAGATATTCCTCACTTCAAACAGGTGGTTATCATGGCTACCGTGTGTTCCTCTTGTGGCCATAAAGATAGCGAGGTAAAATCCGGTGGTGGTATCGCAGCCAAAGGAAGACGATACCGACTCAGACTGACACATGTGTCCGATCTGTCCAGAGATGTACTTGTCTCTGAAACAGCTGCAGTGCGATTGCCGGAACTAGATCTGGAATCTGTGGGTGGAACGCTGGGAGGACGTTTTACCACTTTAGAGGGACTTCTACTTGCTATTCGGGACCAGGTTTGTTGAAAAGTATTCTGTTGGATTGGTCGCTCATACTTGTTTTATTTGGTTGGATCAGTTCTTACGTTCTACTCTCGCTGGTTAAGAATTGTCAAGCAGCCAACTTTGTAGTATAGTCAACTGAATTTGACTTCGCACTTAGGTTAGCCCTCCAACTAGTTCATACTTGGATTTTACTCCCTGATTAAATTCACTCGTCAATATTACTTATTGTTTTCAGGACAAAGATTTGTATTGTTACGATCCTTATGCTTGTGACATAAGGGTTTGCCTGCTTTCGTTCTGTCGATCTATAGTGGGACAGGTCGTAGCATACAGACAGCCGTATATGAAGTGCATTCAAGCTACTTTTTAGTAAACGTCCGGAATTTTACACGTTAGAGGAAGTTCACGCTGCTTGTGTACGCTCAACTCTATGTTAGAAAAGGTTACAAGAGCATGGAATAAACGGGCGATGAAGTGTATATAAAGATGTTCGGTTTATAAGAATATGAAACACGAACACGAGCTGAAATTAGAGTACACAGAGATATGTATAACTCAGGTATCAGCGCACAACTTCAAAAGACACCGTCTTGTTGAGATTGGAACTGGCTGTCGTGCATCATTTCACAATTTCTCTGATTATCACACACTCGGAAGTGCATCGTGATTGTGTGAGGCTGTCGTGATAGGTTCATGTAGAATGTTCTAAATTAAATGTACCGTGACACTGCATATGCTTTTGCAGTTCAGGCGACCCATTTTATGTTACGCTTTCAGCGGTTGACCCACAAGACTGGTTCGGAGTGAGGGATAGAATGGCTGTCAGATGATATAACGGCTGATGTTACATTCTCCGCATTAAAGCAATATCGTCTCTGACTTGTTGGTGGTACATAGAAAAGGGACTCAGTTTGAGCAACCTCTCAGGTTAAGACAAAGATTGAAGCGTCAACGTGCGCGTTGTAACCCTGCGCCGTACTCTCTCACCTAACTGAATATCGTTAGATAAGATCGACAGTCGTGAACGTTTAACTCAGGATGAGGACGTACCAGTGAGTTGGACAGCAAGAGATAGCTCTTTAGCTGTAACGTTCCGTGCGACCGAGTTGGCATTCCAAGTGTCGTTTTAGTCTTCCTCATCATCAAGGTGTAGTCAACAGACAGATTACGGTCTTCTGAGACAGTCGTCTGGATGGTACTACCCCGCCTTTCGCCCCACTGAAGGTAGTCAGCGCACGACGGATGGTGACTGTGTGTCACTTTACCGACGGTAACTTTTTTGAGCACCGAAGCTTTTCTCTTTCGGTAGCGATTTCCAATATTCGCTCCATTTTTGTCATCAGCGCATAACAATACTGTGGTATTTCGAGGAGGTTTAATAGGAACAACATCGACCCTATAGAGGCACTTGGAGACAGATGAATCCAGAGTGCTAGTCTCTCTGGCTTCAAACAGTTTGGTTGGACATACGAACCTTATTCGGATTGCGCGTTGACTATCATGAAATTGAAATGCAAGTGCTTGTTCAGACAAGAATGTGTGTTTCTTATAAGTTCACGTTTGAGTCATGATGTCCCTAGGTCAGCGAGAATGCTCGTTTGGAAGCTCTCAGATGTTTGCGTTCCGTAGATTATAATCCCACCTTTCAACACGCGCGAGACCTAGAGTAGGCCTTCAATAATTGATCCGGTTTTATTTCTCTCCTGTTTCCTACTGTTAGTTGATTTCGGCCAATCCTTTCCTGCTTGGTGACAGCAGCTCAGCGGAGGACAGAACTAGCAAACTAGCGACGGTGATTGGGCAGCTAAAACAGGTACGTAATTTCTTTTATAAAGTAACATCGCCCACGAGATGTCTGTCGTGTGCCTAATGCTCCTTACTCTTTTCTTCGCCGTTTCAGATAGCTATGGGTGAACGTCTCGGTGTGATTTTTGAATTGAAGGATCCTGCAGGAAATAGCTACTTACAGGTGAAGTGTTCGTCTTGTTCCCTTTACTGTGTGATTTTTGTTTTCAAATCTGATCGCGGTATGTTTACTACAGCAAACGTCAGTTCGCGCTTACTGGATGTTTCAAGGTCGATGCGTCAAATGATGAAGTTAATCATTGCAATGTTGGTCATACGTAGATCGCGTCTGTCTCTCGAACTGGTGCCGTCGCGACTAACTAAGTAGGCGGCTGGAGACCTTAAGGAAAATGTTGATTTAACTTTGTTTGACTGAATTGTTCGTGGTGCAAGTGTAGTTAATGTGAGGAAGCGGTGAAAGCCACAACGAAACTGTCTCGTGGATGCTGCTTGCAGAGTCAAGCGAACCAAAGCCGGCCGGTTATGAATAACGCAACGAGTAAACAAGGAGTATATTGTCGACACGCGAGGTCAACGTGAGAGCGAACGAATAACAAGACGAAACGGTAACATAACGGAACGACAAATTATCCGCGGAACTATCAGAGATAACTACCTGCCCAACTAATGGTGACGATGGTGTGCCTCGACATCGTTCATGTATTGCATCGGCCGAAACCGACGTGAACGTAACACGGATAATAGCCCCTGTGTATACCCAGGCAGTTGTTGCATCCATAACTCTTGCAAAAGAGGCTCTGGCAACTGTGATTTACCTACTGCATGTCGCATTTCTCGAAGAAGAACCGACGGCTTCTTGTCCCCCAACTGTAACCGTTGGAACAGTTGTTCCAGACGCATTTTGTCGGACGGCTGCGTTTCTTTAAGAATCGTTCGCTTAGCCGACTCATAGCGATCAGTTGCTGAGCCTAGTAAGATATCGCTAACCAGGTTTAGCATATCTCGGGGAAGGCGTGGTATAAGCTGCGAAAACTTGTCCGAATCACTTGTTATACGCCGGTTGCTAAACTCTATTTCTAACACGGCGAACCACAGCTCTGGATCAAGATCTCCAAAAGCAGGAACAGCTAACGTGTCCATAGCGATTGAGTGAATGCAAACGGGATATATAATATATATACTTGTACACTATACGCACTCGAGACGTAATATGAGAGGGAAAAAATACTGAACTCGAATGTACACTATAATATACGATTTAAACGGGCTCACCAATTTGTAGAATCGAGCGAATCAAAGCCGGCCGGTTACGAATAACGCAACGAATAACAAGACGAAACGGTAACACAGCGAAACGACAAGCGAGCACGCAGCGGGGTCGTACGTTCGAGTGCGCGGGGTACTTGTCGGTATCCATACTCGTTCAAACAAATGTTTAAGCACATACAAAAGCTGGAAACCAAAGTGTGAATCACTGACGTATTGCTGTTTATGATGATGATTAAGCACACAAAAGTTGGAAACCAAAAGAGTACAAATGGCAGTCGTAGCTCTAACATAGTTAGTAATAAACAAATAGGGCCGCTACACGCTTCATTTACGTCTGGCTGCTTGTTTGCATGATATTGAACATTAGTGTCAGCTATTCAGGTATTGCCATCAATGGTGTTGCTGTTTCAAGAGCCTCTCCTACAGTAGTATCTGTTCTGACTGGGTGCGAAAAATGTTTTACCGACCGACTGGGATGTGAGTATCTAATACGTCTTATGCGACGTTTGTGGTAATGTTCCACTCATAGCTGTCCATGTGGTGACTGTTATGTCCATTGTTTTAGAAATAATCACAGGCCGTGGTGTCAGGTTTTCACTCGTGCTGAACACCACAACGTTATTCTGGATTATTCAACTATTTAGACTTGTAATTTAGATTTGATCGTTTGACCACGACGTTTTTAGCTCGATGGAACGGATTTCGAAGTGCTAGTACTATTTATTGAACTAGTTTCTTTGGGTATTTTTTGTCCACTCTAACCCTCATGGGCGAGCATGGTGACCCTTCCTGTGGTGACTGATTGATCAGGTCGTTGCTACATCGCGCTAACTACTCTTCGTGAAATTTTGCCCACTCCAGAATTTATACGCTCCAGACTCGGATCCGGAACTAGAAGTGGTTGACTACGAACGCAGCGAAACGGAGAATGACGAATTGGGCCTGAACGATATGAATACGACAGATTACGAGACTGTATCAGCCACAAAATTTGGGGATGCTTCTTGAAGGCGCCCACTCTAAATACTCCGTTTTGAAGAAAAGCCTAACAAAAAATTTGCCTCGTGGTCTGGAAACATTATTTTTCACACCTTTTTCATTAACAGTATGAAATACAATACGTTTGCACTGTTGGGATACTGATTACGCACGCCGGATTGTTCTATCTGATATTTAATTTGATCAAGGACGCTAACTGCTGGGTCTGTAATAACACGAAGATTTGATTTAATGAAACGTATGATAGTGACAAATCCCGTTTACGAATTAACAGTAGCTACAGTTATGGTTTCCGACCGATGCACTATTCTTAACACTTGACACGGAGTAGAATATAACGTATGAAGGGATACCAAAACAAACGTTATGAGGTTAGCTGCTGACTAATTTTCTATCTGTATAGGTTGTGAGCTAGAAGGATTGATGTTCTGTAAGGAATGCGTGCAAATGGGTTTAGGGTAAGGTATAGTGCTGCTAGAGGACACAGTTTAATCACCACTAAAGCATGTTCACAGTTCTTGCACTTAGATAAACTTTTTAATCGGTCCCTTTCGAATAGCAGCATTGAACTCCGGTGAACTTGTTATAGCTCACTTGATAGACACTTCAAGATTTTGAAATAGGTCAAAGGGAAATCTGTGAACAAACTAATCACAAGTTTTGAGGAGGTTGAAAACAACATAGTCGACCAGTAAGATAAACGAGAGCCTGGTTGAAGCAAAATGAATGGAAATCTTTTGATAAAAGGTCAGCAAATACGACTGGGGAAGGGTACAGCTAAGGTAAAAGTACACTGTCCACTTTGACGGTTGCTGAGACATGGCAGATATAGCGCGTACTCAACTGATGGCATGTTATTGATGAGACATCCTTGATATCTGTAGTTGACAAACCAACCGGTATTATCGCCAACACGCAATAGGAAACGGGTGAAAAAGGTGAATACGCAGATCAAAATGCCTAATTGAAGTCAAGCGCAACGTATGCGACTACTGTTCTGATTGACGGTGTCCGCCATTTTTGGGCATATAGACGATTCACCTGTTTGAAGATCGATCCACGTTTCGGCCCAGATGTGTTTGCACAGCATTTTACGCAGGAGTAATTTTCTTTTATAAGTCAAAGTTCATGAGCGACGCAACCAGACTAAAGACACGTGTTGTCCACGTAGCTTCGAGATCCTGGCAGGTGTTTACCACCAACACTGCCAATTTGTGAGTACATCTATTTCTCTATTGTATGTTGGAAGAAACTAATTAGGCGACCGGCGGGTGGCATTTTCGTAGATGTTGATAGTCGATCACAACAGAAGAAATGCACCGTCACTGGATCCGGACTCATGGTCTATAACGGCCCTGCACTTTCTTTGCAAACAGCCATCTCAAGAGTAATCCTTCAGCTAGAGACGTGAAATTTTGATGGGCCGTTCAGGCCTGGGTTAAGCCCACTCGTTCTGCTTCACGGCAGCTTGGTACGGAGCCGAACAACGGTCCACCACGGTTGAGACGCAATCACATTGTAATGGTTGCTCGGAGCAAACTGAATCCCGCTTTAGTGATTAATTTTGGGTGCATATCGTGTGGGCCGGAGAACGGACACACCAAGACTGGATTGCGGAAACGTTGACGCATTCGTCGTCCACAGTGGTACGACAGTTATCGCTCCCCTACTTGCTGATGCTATGGGCCTCCCGATTGACCAGCTTGGCTGTGCTCTTGTTAAAACAGCTGCCAATTCCTCGTAAGTACATCTGGGCATAACAAATTACCCTGTGCTAAGTAATCTACTTCTTTAAAAACTAAAAATGATCTGTCTGATGTACGAACGTAAATAACAGCCACTTTAGTCACAATGTTTTGATCTCCAAATAGAAATTCATGAGAGGCTGTTTACCATGGGAATTTGGTTCACCTAACCGTTGTGACCTTTGTTGACGTTTTCATTCTCTCAAGCCTTCAGGTAGCGTAATATTCATGACGATGCTAGCTAGTATTTTTGAAGTATTTAACATATCGTACAGCAGGTAGACCGGGGTTATTCCTAGATCATTACAATGTGATGCGACGATAGCGAAAGAGATTTTTGATGTCATCTATGCATTACCAGACAGCAGTTTCATGAACTGTAACGTTTTACACCACCTGAATCCTGCCACGTACTTAGTGGAGATGATTCAGAAGCTGCAGGATTTTCTAGGTATATCACACCCTTAGCTTCCCGCAACATATGCGACTACTGTTCTGATTGACAGTGTCCGCCATTTTTGGGCATATAGACGACTCACTTGTTTGAAGATCGACCCACGTTTCGGCCCAGAAGTGATTTTCTAGGTATATCACACCCCCAGCTTCCCGTTAAGAACCACATAACATGATCAATAAATCCTGGGTAAGAACACGGCCAAAGTGGTCCCCGTTGAACAAAAAATATTTATCCGTCGAATACACGCGCATTAACATTTGGGATTGCAGAGCGAAGCAAGAATGATCTTGAGAACGAGAATTTATGAAGACATAAGAGAAAAACTATCGGGCAAAAAAAAACGAAGACTTGCTCCACTGAAGCGAAAGACAAGTCGCTGGACGAGTGTCATACTGTACAAAAATGCACGGGAACAGTCAGTCATCTGTGATACTGTGACTGCTGCTTTCTGCAACTTCCTCACTCAAATCCATGGTCTCATAGTGATCCTCGTCGTCCTCAGCACCAGACAACACAGCATCCTCTTCATACTCCTCAGTATCGTACAACAGTGAGAAGTCTGTTAGGTGACGAGTACCAGCACGATGTCGTAGGGAATTCGGGCCTGTGAAATGAGCAGAGTTGAACAAACTGCTGATCGTCTCGTCTCCAGTCGGCTGAATGTCCGGGTCAATAAATCCAGGCTCAGTGGGCAGAGCAGCGTCATCAGTGGATTCACCTCCTTCCTCCACGTCCGAGTGCACACCATCAAGCACAGGGGGTAGACGGGAACGTGTGGTTCGGACACTGGATCCGGTGCCGGTAACTCCAGTGTTTTCCACTCCAGCCGATTCGCTATGACTTATCCCACGAAGAGATAAACTGCGGCCCGCTACCGGTGGATTGGTCATGATATCCCTTAGGTGTGTGTTAGCACCCTTCGGATCGAGACCCATGGCCCACGAGTAATGGATCATTGCCTGGGGTGTGTGTCCCAATTTTTTATAGGTGTGTCCAATCATCAAATAGACCATCGCCTCACGTGGGGTTAGCGCTAACAACTTTTGCAGCTCGGTCAACACTTCCTAGAGGGAATGAAGGGGGCGCAAGCATTGATCAGTTAAACGGATAGGTTTATGAGGGTAATGGAGAAAGGGCGTATTATTAGTCTGCCGAAAGAAAAGTGGGTTTACAAATATCAATCGCTGGAATGCAGTAGATTACGAACGAATTCACCCTGAAATACTTTAAAAATTAAATAACAGAATCAGCCAGACATAGGTGAGAAGCATGACTAAAAAATGCGATATGCAGGACAACGGTTCAGACAAAAAAGTGTTAAGCGTTTAACCTTTCGAAATCATAACTAATTAGATTACGTTAACAAATTGGTTGAGAGATGCATTGCGTTCTAACAGAATTAGTTCATCGTACTCCGAACCGTTTTAATAATTAAAATACTGACGAGTAGTCGGAGATTGACCTGTAGGAAGTCCTAATCGCGGGGTTATCGATTGGAGTTAACAGACAGTAACTGTGTCTCCTATCGAGACGATCGGGCAACCTGATCATTACTCACAAGCGAAAGTGGTTGAGCGTTCACATGATAATTCGGTCGTGCCTAATGTGAGGTCAATGGCGCAGTGGTCAACACGGTTGCCTCATGAAAGCGTGGCCGGAGTTCTAGTCCCGGCAGTGGCAAGGATATGCACTACTGACGAGCTCTAATGAGAGCGAAACTCGAGTCTAGTGCTTCTTTTCGAAAGGGGCCGACTGGAAAGTCTATGGGAATGCGACAGCTGCGATCAATTGTGGGTGATGTTCAACTTGAAATTAAAATACCATTTTGCAGTAACACGACCATTATGTTGTGAGTCTAAGCTCAACTATCCTTATCGCCATTCAAGATGCGGATTTTGTGGCTCCGGCTAAATAGTTTGTTGGTCTAGGTGCAAATCAAATCCGAAAATAAAACTGGAAGAACAAAAGTGTCTGGCAAACTTATCATTGGAACACACGATCAAACTAAAAGGTAACGACAGATGACTATTTTCAAAGCACTGTATATCGAAGAAATCCCTGTCTGATTGTCCAGAGCCTGTTCGCGATGTTGCAACCCAGTACGAATGTGATTAGCCGCCAGTGTGAGAGATTCCATCCATCAGGTTAGCATCCGCGTAACAACACCTACGTTGACTCCAGTTGGTACATCTCGCCGTTCTATTCATGTGTCTGTCGCCGAAAATTTCGCAACCTTCCGCATTGCGAGCTGTTGATAGTCGACAACATTTATACTGAATACAGACAGGAGCGGTAACCCTCTCTAGACATTTGTTATAAAGTCAACTTTACCGTTTTGCAAGAAGCGAACCTCGTTAGATGAGAAGAAACAGTTACTGACAATACATTGAATGAAATCTGTTAACTACGACTGACAGCATGTTTTCTGAGCATGTAGACATCGCGTTTATCGACAAGCGTTGTTGTCCGTTAAAAATTTCTCGACGTTTAAGAGATATGTACAGTTCGGCAATCAATGACGTTATTGAAGTTTAGGTGCCTCATAAATTTTGAACTGCAACTAAACGAAGCTAGGACTTAACCCAATTCGTATGATGAGTTACATATACACGTGTCTAATGGCAGTGGCGTCCGCTTGCGGGATGATTAAGTTTTCCCCATGGCTTGCTACAGACTAAATCATACATGTATTGCATACAGTCAAATCACCCGGACTCGGAGTCTCAAAACCACAAGTGTGTACTCCGTGTCCTTACAACTGAGCCATTTCGAACAGATTGCAGACAAATCAGGTAACTAAACTGTCACCTTCAAATTATCGGTTGCTATCTCTTTGGTCTGGACGGACACGGTTCACTGCGAATTGTCCGTTCACAGATACTAGAATGATAACGATGTCGTAGTTGTACAATGCTAAGGAACATCGGATGACAATATTAATCGCCGCGAGAGTCAAAATTTGGGACGGGTTATTCCAGCAAACTCTGCCAAAACGACATTTTGTGAAGCCTTCGCGTGCGACGAATCACTACTTTTGTGTCTGATGCCTTATTATTCTTTAAGCTACATTTGACCGAATTCATAAATCAGGTGAGTGTGACGGGCTGCGTCGCAGGTGAAAAAAGCAATGTCGTTTTAATGGGAAACTCGCGACCTATTTCTCACTGGAATGAGCACTGGTCGGTTATCCAGGACTAACCATATCATTTTCGGCCTAGAGACGTGCCTTTGGATACTACGGTTCGGACTGTTGTTGATCTTGACAATGGCGCACGAAGAGGAGGAGTAATAAATAAGAACAAACACACAAAAGAAAGACAGGAAAAGATGAACAAATTAACAACAATGAACTTCAAGAAGGAGAAAACCGAGTTAACAACCTTGAAAATACAGTCTCGACACTGATTGCGACATTGTAGTAAATCTGAGTATTTCCTGCCTACGGTGTGGACGATCGCGACTTCTTTAAGAGGGCAAACGGCACCCAAAGACCTCGTTCAGCAAAGTGGTCAAGATCTTCGTGACCACGTTATCACTTTGCATCAATCCCACTGAACAATGCACGGTGTAGCGGATGCTCTGTCGGAGTATGGGGTACACGACCCAACTGACGAAGACTGCATTCCTACTATCTCGGTTATTGATCGCGACTCTGCACATTCCCCAAATACATCTTGCTCATACAATCAACTTATTCGGTACTAGCTAACTGGAAGAGACATCGGTGGTGGAATACCGAGGGTCTAGATAGATCTTGAGCACGAATCACCTGAGTCTCTGAACCATAGAGCAAAACTGGGCGCAAACAACAAACAGATGCCTTTCTGACACTACATGTGCCGTAACTTGGTGAATAAACCATGTGATTCGGCTATCCTCATAGTCACCTCGTCGGCAATACTACAAGCTGATGAGGTAACAGGCCTAACCACAGACGGGCATTATTGTCAAATGAACGATCCTTAGCTTGTGAGTCAGCGTCGTAACCAGTCAGCAATATTGAGCGCAATTGATAAGCAACATAGTACCTTTATACAGCAGTTTAATACATGCTGGCTCTTTGATACCGTTTGTGCGTCCAATCGAGGGGTCATTTGCTATGTAACTCGATAAAATTTGACGGGTAACCTTCCTCCCGTAATGTTTTCGTCAGAGTTTCTAGATGGAAGTAATCAGACGCTCTGTGCACCACCACTGACTTACCGTGTATCGACCGAGATGGAAGAGAATGGAGGATCGGTGATAGCGGGCCAGTGGATTATTAGGCTGAATTTTGCAGGCCTTCGTTACCAACGCCAGTGCACACTCGGGTCCATCATCCAGGTGTCCAAGACGACCGCGTAAAGCGCCTAGATTGGTGAGCAACAGATGAGAATGAGGGAATAGTTCAACAGCTCTGGAAAGGTGCATCTCAGCTAGCTCGAATTTCTCTTGTTTGTAGTACACATTACTCATGCCGAACATGGCATTGTACTGTCTGGGATCCAAGCGTAGGGCATGCCTGAAAGCTGTGAGGGCACGATCGAATTCTTCCAGCGTCGATAATTCATGCCCAAGAAGAGTGAAGGTGTAAGCACCGGCAGGGCAAACCTGTGGAAAATGACCCATAATCAACGAGCCAATTAACATGTTGTTCCGTTATAAAAACAACAGGGCGGTTGTCACTGACCAACCGAACATAAATGAGGAACTATCAGAGGATACAGACAAAAGTGGCTCCTAATGTAGTAATCTAAAAGCAACAGACGATTGTTCTTCGTATGAGCCGTACATTTCACGCTGAACTTGACACTTCAAGTCGATAGCCATATGTTGCATTAGACAAACTGTAAGAACGGTTTGATGCTATCAACCATGGGTAATGTGTTTGGTTTGAAGACTAGTAGTATCAGTTAAACAAGCTAATTTAAGAGGAGGAGATAGTGAAAATAATCGTTTAAAAAAGGATGAGGCTATCACGTCAGAAAAACTGAAATGCCGCATATCTGACCAAATATGTTTGGTTGGGTTACGAAACCGCTTGTCTTAAGAAAGCATCGGTCATTGACCCGATTTCTTATTCAATGACAGCAGAACAGTGGGGATATTAACCTGGCAGCGTTGCATGACATTGTTGTTGATCGTACTGGTGTTTGTCCTCTACCAGACAAAATGCTAATAACGGAAAATAGTGATGTAATACGGTTGAGGACTTCCCGACGTTGCCAACTAGAGAACCGCCCTCAGGTGCAAGATGACTCGGTGATAAGCGGTGTTGCTACTAGAATGTGGTAGAGTGAATATCGGCAAAGGTTTTGTACACGATGCAATGAGATGACACGCTGTCCGCAGGACCAAGCTCATAGTGTAAGGGTCTGTCGATGGGATTGCCAGAGATGTGGACAGACTGATAGTAATTATTCCTGAATAATGAGTATGGGACTAAATATTAAATGACAAACAGTGCCAAAAACAGCTGATAGACTGAACAAGCTTGGTAACACTTGTTACTAAAAGTCAACAGGCTGAAATTAACATCAACATGGCGCTTAGAAAAAATTGCCGGCACCGTATGGCCCAACTTATTTAGAAGAAAACTGTTTGTGCGCGACGAAAGGCAAAGTCAATCTTAATAAAAAGAGAAGGTGAAAACTGTTGTAGTAAACCAATTTATATATATATATATATATATATATATATATATATATATATAAGTCTGAAGGGTAACCTGAAGGCCAACAAACTAGAATACTTTATTTCATAGACACCAGGAAACTTCAAATCGGGAGCAGTTTATCCCGAGACATAAATCAGTCAAACTGAAAAGACGACAGTAACCTACCTGGATAGCCCGTTGGAAAAACCGCGTGGCAACCTCATGTTCACCTTGCAAAGAGAAGCAGTTGCCCGCAGCACACCACGGTTCGGGGGCATTCCGATCTAGCTCGAAAAGCTCGTGAGCCAACTGAGACAACTCCTGGTCAGCTTGTAGCTGCCACAATGAAGTCGAGTAAAAATCCATTCCTATAAGTTGCCATGGCTCGAGGCGACGAACTTCAGAAAACAGCTTTTGTGCCGTTGTATAATCCGCATTATCCATGTGCGCACGGGCTGCCCAGACAAGAACACGACCAGTGGCAAGCTGATTGATCGGAAGTTTTGACAGCAATCGAGTAGCTGACCGCCAGTCATGCTGAGTTAACAGTTGATATGCTTTACCCAAGTGTACTAGTAGATTTAAATATTTCTGAATAGAATCAACACGTGGATCTTCAGTGTTGATCACGGGAATCTCGAGAGTAATTAGGTCGTTTGAATGGGTTGTGAGGCCAAATGGAACGGAATTCGGCTCACTGTCAGAATTGACGGCTGGGCATTCAGAAGTATCCAACTTCTCCTCAAAACTAACATTGGCTTCCGGTGACTTCAGCACAGGCATTGAATCGACTGGAATATGGCGCGTTTGTCGAATATCTAGCTTTCTTGAAGTGCCCCTACTACGAACAAGTCGATTTGATCTTCGTTGGATGCCTGAAGCACGAGCAACAGCAGCTGCAGCGGCAACCTGTGATCTGGTGCGAGGACCACTAGACTGGCTTTCATCAAATAAAGGTGGGTCGGCAACCATAGGACGGGGAGATGTTAACTGTTGAGTGACTGAAGGTCTCGGCGTTGAAGAAGAACTGACTGTAGTCCCGGTGGGCGAATTTAGGTTTAACAACGGAACGCTTGCTTTCGACACCAACACACTACTCCCCGATGATACCCCACGTTGGCTAGTACTTCTGAGTAAAGGCGGCTCACGGCGATGGCTTGGGGAGTTTATGCAGAATGCACTGTTTCGATCCGGCGGGCTATGCTGACTAGGACTCCGGTCCTTCCAGGTTCAACCCTGTCAGACAGGCCAAAGGGGAGCAGCCAGACGAAAAGCAGTTACACTCATAGGATTGTATGTCGCACTACTGACCGCGTAGGAGTGCTTAGGTAGTGAGGCACGATCCTATGGGCATACAGCAGAACTATTTTTATAGTTGCGGCACTGCTGTCTTCCGTATCAGGAAGAAGGGGTTAGAAAAGGTACCCTCAAACAAAGCACTCCGATCGCCCAACGGTTGACCGTGACCATCATCATCATCATCATCATAGACAGCAATACATCAGTGGTTCACACTGATGCTTGACTGCCACACAACCACGAAGAACAAAGGAAAAAAAAACTTATATAGGAAGAAAGAAGAAAACAGAGGAGGGGAGGGGAAGTGGACCTAACTACTAAAAATAGCTACGTCTATATTCAAACATACAACATCAAGGCGCCTACACCTTGCAAACAAACAACCGAGCTGTGAGTGAAAGTAAGTGACCGTGACCGCCGGCGTATTATCCAATACGGTCGAAAAACATCTATCACCCAAAAGCCCGATGTAGCTTTGAGTACATCCACTGCGCGCAGCAGTGCTCAGAATCAGACATCAATGTCTTATTCACTGCGCCCTCGGGCTAGGCAAGCCCCTCACTGCCAAGTGAGTCAGACTTTTGAGTCATTGGCTCCGGGTGGGGTCCCCCAAGAAAACCCTGTATCCTGTTGTCTCGCAGGTCAGACTTTTGAGTCAGAGACTCGGGGTGGGGTCCCTCAAGTCAACCCCCTTCCGCGGCATAAACGACCGGGAAGTATCAGAAGTTATCGCTCTCCCGACAGTGACATTATTAACCCAATACGACTTTCTCCTACTGTTTTACCCCCCATTTCTTCTGCCTTCCATGTGCCTTCGGGCGATAATTGTTTTCTAAGGCCAAGACAACCGGTAAACATTGGCGCCTTCAATGTCCGCACTCTCCGACAAGTCGGTCAGCAAGCTGCTCTGGCTAGTACTCTCTCAAGTCTGGAGCTTGATGTGTGCTGCGTGTCGGAGACGCGAGTCTACGATTCTAGCACCGTTATCCATTTGAGCTCACCTCTAGATAACTGTCGATTCAAGCGCTTCTCTCTCAGGGTTTCTGGTGACGCCGAAGCTGAATCTCGCGGTCAAGCTGGAGTGGGAATCGCACTGAGTTCCAGAGCAGAGCAATGTTTGCTCGATTGGATCCCAGTGAACAGTCGCTTGTGCGCTGTCAGACTCAATACATCGGTAAAAGTCTGTCGACGCAAATCAGAAAGACGTTGTGTATTCATTATATCGGCGTACGCTCCAACAGACAGCTGTTCGGATGATACCAAGGATGCGTTCTATGACGCCCTCGTTGACCTTCTGAAGCAAACTAAACACTCAGACATCATCATACTAGCGGGCGATTTGAATGCCCAGCTTGGTCGGCTTTCCCCGGACGAGAAGCGGCTGGAGGTATGTTTGGTGTCCGGGCACGACGCACTGACAACGGGAAAGACTGCTGCAGCCGTACGCATCCCACGGTCTCTATATTTCGAGCACCGCATTTCAACACAGGAAGAAGCACTGTGTTACATGGAGACCTCCGTGTGCTTCTCAGCTGTGGACGCAGTTGGATCATATAGCAGTCAGTTACAGGTGGCGCCACTCTGTTAAGGACTGTCGTGCCTTTTGGAGCAACCACCTGGACTCGGACCATGCTGTTGTGCGTGCCCGTTTTGTTTTGTCATTTACCCAGAGGACACGCTCGTAAATGCAAAGTAATTAACTGGCATTCGAGCGATGAGGGTGTAAAGAACGCTTACCAGAAGGCGTTGGTGAACAAGTTGCCCAGTTCGAGTCAGGTGAAAGATCCTAACGAACACTGGGAACAAATCACTGCAGCTATGAAAACATGCTGTGAAGAGGTATGTTCCGAAGGAGCTGTTCAGTTGCGACAGAACTGGATTTCCATCACGTCGATAAACCTCATGAACAAGCGTCGCTCGATCCCACCTGGTTCTGAATATGATGACGACCGTCGAGAACTTAAACGCAAGCTGACTAAAAGCTTGCGCAAAGACCGTGAGCACTACTTGGTCGAACAGTCGAAAGAGATGGAAAGGGGACTTTTATCTGGGAATTGCCGAAGGCATGGACGACATTTTGGAAAGTGCGCCTGAAGAGTCCAGTGAACTTGGTGTTGAGGTGCTTCCTTGGCGCTCGGTTGACCGATCTGGAGTATGCGGACGACAGTCTTACTTAGCCCCTCTGCCGAAGACATGCAGACCATGCTGAACAAGGTGAATGACCGGGCTGGTTTGTATGGAATGCGCTTCGCACCTTCAAAGTGCAGTGTTACTTCAAGACTGGGGCATTTCCACTCCTACTTTATTGCAGGTAATCCGCTTGAGACTGTGGACAGTTTCACCTACTTGGGTAGCACTATCTCGTCAGCTTGTAATATTGCTGAGATATCAACGAGGATAGCAAAGGCACGAGTTGCCTTTGCCAACCTGCGTCATCTGTGGCGTCGAAAAGACGTTCGATTGTCGCTGAAAGGAAGAGTATATAATGCTTGTGTGCGTTCTGTTTTGCTCTATGGTTCGGAAACGTGGCCTGTTCGCAAGGAAGATATCAACAAGCTTGCTGTATTTGACCATCGTTGTCTCCGCCAAATAGCCCACATTAAGTGGACTGATCGCGTGAGCAATACGGCAGTTCGCCGGCGCGTATTCCGGAACGCTCGGGATGCGCGATCGATCGGTCAACTACTCACGTTGCACAGCCTGCGATGGTTAGGTCACGTACTCCGTATGCCAGCTGATCGTTTGCCATACCGGTCATTATATACTGAGACCACCAGTAGTTGGGTGAAACCAGGTGGTGGTCAAGCGACAACGTGGTCACGAAATATGAGAACCCTGACTGTTCCACTGAGTAAAGTGGGTAGGTGTCGCCTGCGTGGATGGGGTCCTCGTGATCACTCACACCATTGGTTAGGGACGCTATCCGAGATGGCGACGTGTCGCAGTCAATGGCGTACCTGC
>LOND01000582.1:89364-105755 GCA_014220965.1 Paragonimus kellicotti | reverse complement strand
AGCTGAGCGTTCACCGTACCGGGCGTTATATTACTGATACCATCAACTAGTTGGGTGAAACCACGTGGTGGTCAAGCGACAACGTGGTCACGAAATATGAGAACCCTGACTGCTCCACTGAGTAAAGTGGGTAGGTGTCGCCTGCCTGGATGGGGTCCTCGTGATCACTCAAACCGCTGGTTGGAGACGCTATCCGAGATGGCGGCGTGTCGCAGTCAATGGCGTACCTGCATCCATACCATTTCTAGTTCTTTGCTTAGACTTCTATTAATTTTCAACCTTCTTAGTAACGTTTTCTTCTAGGATATTCCACGTCACTGTTGAGGTGAGCGGCAGCCCGAGCCACAGTACCTTTGGTCAGGCTCATGGCTGATATGATGATGATGATGTGAGAAATAAACAGACAGCACAAGTTGTATTATATGTACATATATAATCACTAATAAACAGAGAAACGCCGCTCTATATATGGAGTTATTGTTTCGTACTTCGGGACTTGAATCGAATTCTGTAGTGAAAAACAGTGCCACTAACTTGTACAACATTTTTGTGTGGTACACATGTCTTGTTCAGTGCAGTTATTGTGTTGTTCATCTGATCTCACTCGTGCTCATGATTAGATTCATTATACTAAACAAGGACAGTTAAGGTGATTCGAGGTTGTTTTCTATTTAGAGTTTACCAGAGCTCATGGTCTACCGGGCTGTTAGCTTCGCAGAACAGTTATATAACCATTTATCTCTGAGGTTTTAACGGATGAGGACCAGAATGGGCACGGAGCTAAACTGCGATGCACTTATGTCGTGTGAGGGTATTACTCATCACTGTGTTCAGTTCACCACGATGAAGTGTGTGTAGTGGCAATCTGTGTTGCTTGTGGGCATTGAATAGTTGAACTGGAAGATGTTTGTTTGCATTTTTTATGTTTCGACCAAAGGTTCTCGGATTGCTCATATCTTGAAGCGGCCGTTAATGGAACCTACATTCCTATGAGTTGTACACGGCTTCGTGATTTCTCCCTTCCTCAGCAATCCGTTTGGCAACTTCGCTATGGCTATTATATTGCCTTATGATTCGTTTGATTATGACGGGTTCTTGTTTTTGTGTAGATTTTGTAATGTCAAATATATATACCTTATTTTCTGTGGGATCACTACGACTAGACCATCGGTAAGTATGCTTTTATCTGAGATTGAATGCCTTGTTTCTTGCGTTAAAACGGCTAAAATGTTATTTTTACGATAGCTGCCTGGGTCCATTAGTGCTACCTAACACTTATTAAGTGGTACGCAACAGACACTTACTATGTTGTGCTTGTTTTACTCTCAATAATGTAGTGTGGTTCTGGTTTAACCTCAATCACTTGTTTCGTTTATGTGATACTTCCTGCTTATTTTTTGCGTCTAATACCGATCGAGTTACGTCCGTCAAACTTCTCTTCGCAACAGGTTTTCCATAAACTCTCGACTAGCTCTACAACATCCGACATGGTTCTATCAACTTCAGTGAGATATGGAAACAACCAGACTGTCCCATTTAGACAGTGTGGTCAAAATGAAAGTGTACCAACTACGGTGAATGTCAGACCTCACGGTCCTTCTAATGCTGCTGTTACTCGCAGGAGATCTAGACCCGGAGATTCCGAGGTCGGCACACGAAAAATTAATTCCATATTGCACAGTGCATCTACAAGCTGTGTAGAGAAATCACACTTTAATGCACGGCCCCTATCAGAACAAACAACGACGTCCACTCCAGCATCTGTTGTAAATTCACTGCGACGTCTGGTCTCTTCAACAACTCCCAATTCCATCCTAGGCTCTGGCCATTCCAATTTGACACCAACCGGCACACAAGCCCGACCACCTCGTCAAGGTAGCAGTATAGGTCGGGGTTTATTTCTACATCTTCCAATATGACCGAATTTTTATTGCCAGTTGCAGCATACGTGAATCATTGGGTTGATTACAGTATTTCACCACTTGATACTACGTGTCTGTGGACTATTTTCCTCGCATTAACACTTTGGATGTAAGCTTACTCCTACTCATGACTGCATTTGCTTGACATTATTTATTACAGTCATCACGAGTTGACCAAGACAGTCTTTTGACTTTGATAGACTCGGGTGCATAAATTCCGGTAGAACACTTCCGGTATCAATGTGTAAGCTCAGCAGTCGCCTACAAGATAGAGATTCCCGACGTAGGTGTGTACGCTCCTGATTTATCAGTATATTCAAGATATGAGACTGAGTCTTCAACTCTGCCGGCAGGAAATAATCCCTTGGAAAAACGGCCCGCGCCGGAACTGACAAAACTTTGTATTCAAAGGCTAGAGGAACGTATTGACCTAGAGAGGATGAAGCAGACCTAATCATGATGTGTGCAAATCTAAACGGATGGAAAGAAGAAACTGAGTCCCAGCAACGTCCAAGTCAAACCAACGTCACCTACGCGTATTTCTGAAGTGGTGACCCGTGCTGCGGAACGGCGAGAAATTCGACTTGATGGAAATCCAAAGTTATATTGTCTGTTCACGGAAGGATTTCAGATCGCAGTCTATGGAAGGACGACTGACAACCAACCAAGACCAGCTTATTTGACACAGTTCTGCGACGGTCTGGTGAAAGCCGCCAGTCAACATTGAACTGTGTGAGATGCAGACGGACGTTTCGGTCAAAACTACACGGTTGTCGGGTTTTTCATAGATGAGCTTTTGAGCCGATCACTTGATTTCTAAAGATTCAACAGCCTTGATTTATCTGGCACAACAAATGCGTGTTTGTGGCGTTCTACCGGCACAGCTTAAATACGGCTCTGATCCAAATGCTTGTAAAATCACCGAGACAACTGTGGGGCTTCCATCTTATCCTCGTTTTAAATGGGCTGAAGTAGCTGCAACAACTGCTTATGAGAATCGTCAGCCTTGAGTTTCTGTTTTAATGTTTATTGAGGAACATACAGACGTAGTGTGTATAGGGTATAGCGAAGTAGCATCGGACATGAAGTCTGAAACTCGTGGGAGGGATTAAAATGAAAAGTTCAATCACGTCAGCCCGAAAAGGAGTATACATTTGACAGCAAGTGGGAGTCGGTCTGCCATTAACCAGCTGACCTTCCCTACATGTCGTTCTACTACAAATGTGTCAAGTTTCGGACGAGGATTGTTAGTTAGCCTCAATAACAGAACGCAAATTACGTTGCATGCCCCTGAAAGCCGATCACATAACAGCCAAATGCGGATAGCTGTGAAGCTGCACATTTGAAGGATGCGGTAGACGCCATAATCGCTTACTGTACTCTGAAACACCTATCTCCCCTTCACGTACCATCACCAACCATAATTCAACAGCACACAAGCCCGACCACCACGTCAATGTAGCAGTATAGGTCAGGAGTTCAAAAGGTACCAAGCAGAAGCCTGTTGTCGTTTGTCTCTTCTGTCTTTAATCCACTCGGTTATATACCACATAACTAACTGTGCGCAACCTCTTACAACGCTTGTGCAAACTCAAGTTAAGCTGGGATAACATCGTAGATGGTTATGTGCTGGAATTGCAGAACCCATGGTTGGGTGCTTTATCCTATAATGAACAATCACCAAAGCGAGGTGTATCCGGTCCGATGAGGTTTACGCACATGCCAGTGTTCATTTGCAGGTTTTCAGTGACGCCCAAGAAGTCGGCTAAAACGCAGTAGCCTGGTTACTCAACTTGTCAAATGTTAAATTATCATAGCCAAACCTCGTGTTGCTGCCATCTGTATGGCCAGTATACCACGATTAGAGCTGACCGCAGCAGTACTGGTAGTGAAATTATCGAACCATGTACAAGCCGGAATAAACATACCGATTTCATCCACTATATTTTGGATCTCTTCTATAACTGTATTCCACAACAATTGCAAAATTACGAAAAGATTCCCGGAGTTTTTGCAAACAGACTGATGATTATTCACGTCATATCCCTTCCACAACAATGGCGTTACATCGGTACGAAACGCAATCTGTAATAGGCCTGGACGCCACAAGCGAAAGAAATAAAAATAAACACAAAGGTAACAGGGACACAAGTTCTCGCAGAAGAAACACGGCTGACTTCAGTCCAGTACCTTTTTAATACGGTCTTTAAGTACAGCTGTGTCGAATTCAGGATTTTCGTCAGCAGGTATACAAAACAAAGCACTGATGCTAAAGTCGTCGAACCTACGTCACAAGATGGTTGGTTCCAGCCCAATCCAAGTCGCGTGGAAAGCGCATGGCGATGCAGATCGACATCCGCGAAACGTGTCTTCGTCACTGACGCTAAACATGTTTCTTCCGAAAATATTAACGAATCTTGACCCATTAATTAACAGTCACTTTTACCGCACTAACCATGCAACGTAAATGTCATTTATCTGACATCATCTTTAAGAACAGACCAGGTACCACAGCCATATGGAATGACGGTGCTTATTGAGTAGTGATATGGTTCGTCATTCAACGAACAGCTCATATGACACCAACGCCACAGGTGATGAAGGTTAACAAGTGCCACTTGAACCTTGGCGATTCGATTAATGATCTCATGAAACAATCCAACGGAGCTAATGAAAGTATCCAGATAAGTAAACCTCCCAACTATCCTCAAAGTGTCACAAATGATAAGCATGGATGAAGGCTGTTGTAAATTTTGAGATAAAATTTTGCACTTCACTGAAGCTGATGTACTGACGTTGTCCGACTATTGAAGAGGTCCCGGACAATTTTTGTAGAAACACGACCATCAGGTCTCGAAGGCGAACACCAGTATATGGTCCAGTGACTCCGTATTAACAGTATGCAGGATGTTACAAACAGTTACAGCAAATCTGAATTTTTTTCATCCCACACCTCTTGTAAAAACTGTCAGATCAGCAGTCCACATGAAACCCTGTTCTTGAAAATGGCCAGAGGTGGGTAACCTGGACAGGGAACAGTCCATTATCCCTCCTTTATTACTAACTACATCTTTCACCATTCAAAAGAATCCGGTACCCTCACTTCAATTTAAAAGCGGCTACTGATCAGAACACGTTTGAGTGATTGACCAAACAGCTAGTTAATTCACTTTCGTAATAAGACCACGATTTTACTCCGACGCGCGCTCATGGCCACGGACACAAAATTGTCTACCTTACCGCTAGAACATATTTGATTGTCTGTTAACGTTAAAAAAAAATCAATGATACGGCATTATATGGGCACCAACTTTGCAATGGTATCGCGGTTGGTCACCAGCCCAGCTAATGAAAGAGACTCAGCGGTGTGGTTATGTTGGGTAGTAAAGTGTAAGATGAGGCCAAATGAAACGGATGTACGGCTTTACGATATACACTGGGAAACCAACCTACTTGTTGTGCTACCCAGCATAAAAACACCCGCGTAAGTGACAAATTCTTTCAGCGTGAAAGATATCAGGCTTCAAACTTGTGTTAAATGTGTTTATAGCACTAACTTGATTCTGGGTTGACCATTGATTCGCGGTAACTGGTACTGATTCCCTGAGTATCTGCAAAACCGAATCTTTCGGTGACTGCGTAATATGTTGTCGTAACCAATTCGAGACGTCATCCTTCATCTAAGATTGTAGATTATGCGTAGTTCCGCTAACGTAGAATGTTTTACATCCCCATTTGTATTTGTGAACGGCGAATGTAGTGAAATCAGCCACCGGCCGTTTCACTGGTCGTGTTGACATGCAACTAGTTCTCTAGTAGTTTGCCGGCACGGCTGCTAACTACGCACAACATACGTGTTTGGAAAGTCCATATAAACTGCGAAACTAGTCACCCGCTTCCAACGGAAATAGCTAAACCACGTTTTACTTCGTTGTTACTGGATGGTCGGTTGCTTTGCGTTCTAGTCAACTCGTACCGTTTGTGTAATAGAGTACCAACAAGTTTACAAGAAGTCCACTTTCTCGTTCCTAAGAACACTGTCGCCAGTTGAAAGCCTGTGAGGCACGTTTTATGAACACACGATGTACAGTTAATGCATCAGAATAATCGCAATTTAACAAGAAAGTGGTTTTCCTGCGTTGACGTTATGACAGCGGAGTCATTGTGATATATCCTTCAACCGGTAGTGAATGCAGTTTCTCAACTTCAGTTAAGGCCGTGACATTTTTATGACTGCCTTACGTGAACTCGACGTTGCGGCTAAATTTGTCAAAAATCTGCCACCAAACAGAAGGAATATAGCCTAAGAAAATGTACTTTTTATAGTAGCGAAAGAAGATTAGATGGGCTCAGTCTCGGTCGATTATTTTCCATATATCCCTTTGTTCGAAGGGTGTGCGAAAATACGTGCTTTTGACTTATTACTGCTGTGCCACTGAAGCCCGACCAAACGATACTAGGTGGGCCAGCGCGGTTTTGCTGGCTTAGCAACCATGTGATAGATGACCACGTCAAAACGCGAGTATTTAAACACTGAGTTGAATATCTCAATGTCTGAAAAATGTTGTCAAAACCCACCCTGATCACGAACAACAGAGCAGAACGAACGATTAGTCACTGAGCGAAATCAGATACAACAGTCGATAATCTACGACAGAATATGTCAGTCAAACCAACCGAACCAGACAGAAGTGTACAAGAGGTTTAACTGAAAACTCCGTTGCGTTGTGGGCCGGAATATCGGTTCATGAACCCTGGCTGGCGAGCGACGTGCGAATTGAACAATGAATATCCTGCTTCGTTGAATGGTTTTTCTCTATGATAGTAGTCTCAGTGTGATGGCGACATGAACAGTTGACGAAGCGCCTATGCACATGGCCTTAATAGCGGCAGTTTGGAGAAGGTAGATAAGGGCAAACAAACTTACGCGTGGGAAGTAGATTGCTCGAAAAACCGAGGAATCTATGCTGCGCACATAGATCACGGCAAAAAGTAGGTGATAAAAAACGAAAATATGTTCTGAGGCCGAACTCTTCGCTTGAAAGTGCACGACAGGTCTACAGCTAGACTCGGAAGGTAGCTAGCGAGAACCATAACCATTATTACTAAATCTGTGGAATGACCGTACCTCGCATTCAGATCTCCAGGTTTAACGGAATGCAACGCCTACCAAATTCACTGTAACCAGCGTTCATTGGTATGGCTTCAGTGGTCATATCGCAGCCGGAATACGCGTTCGTCGAAGGAAAAAAACGTGTTGACTTGGGGGTGAAAAGTAACCAAGTTTCGGCATTTCAATGATTAATGTGGCTAGAGGCTGGAGATAAGTAGATACAATCAGCTTTCCTCGTGCACCATAGCTATAAACGGTCAGATAAAAAAAACTGGCGGGGGCAGTTGTTATCACAATGTGAGAGTGATCGCGATAAAAGCTTAGTAGCACGCGTATCTTCCGCGTCGCTTCAGAATACGAATGAAACTTGTTGGCATGCTCCTGAAAGATGAATTACAAAGAGTTAATTTAGGTTATATCATTTTCACCTTAAGACACCGTTGAACCTTGTCACACAGCCGCAGATCATAAAACCCTTACAACCTTGCAAAGCATGCATATCCCAAAAGTTCTCGATCATGTTCAGATTAGGACCACAAGTTAGACAGTACGATGCAAATATTACACGAAACGGCCGATTTAATGTGGGCTGGGGGTACGTATCACACCGTGTCACGCTGTAAGATCGTCTTCCTTCGCGTATGCGACGTCACAAATGACAGCAGGAATCTCTCCAACATATTAACGAAAGCATTTCTATTCCGTTCAGCACTCAAAATAGCTAAATCATTCACTCATCGCAGAAAACGCAACACACCATCTTCGATTGCCTCCAGCAGTTTTCCTCACCAAAGCACGATTCATCCTTGCAAAAGCATTTCTCAGAATTCGTTGTCGTCGCATACACTGGGGTAAAATTACTCCCTCATCCGAGTGCGTTCTGACTGGTAACCCCTTTGAGTTGGTGCAACATTTATCTGCTCTGATGAGTTATGTTGAGCTCACAAAGAGCCCACTTGAACTGTAAAAGATGTAGAGCTATGGGTCCCTATCTTCTGAAGCATATGCAATACCGCCATCAAGAACTTATTTAACATATCAATGACAGTGAGTGCCCTCAGGTGTTTTGAAAGTCTGAGCTACCAAGAAACGGTAGCCTTAATTAGGGATTAGCTATTCAAAGCAGGTGTTGAAAGTGTTTCGCCGGGCACCCCATTAATCGTTGTTCACTGCAATTTTGCGGAAAGTCCTTTTTTCGCTTACTTTTTCAAGATAAGTGGTTCGGATGTGCCGAAAGAGTTTCCAGATGCGAAGGCTGATTTTATTACAATTATGCTTTGTGAGTTTCACTCTAACAATTTTATGGACTAGCAGTAAATGAGGCTGTCTCCATCTCGGCCAAAAGACAGAACAGAATATGTAACCATAATGTGAAACAGCACACGAGTAGTACTGACCTGCTGCGCAGGTGGAAGGAAGAAGTTGAACCGGGTCTCCGTTCAGAACTTCCGATTAAAAAAGTCCGCCTGCGAGATAACATACAAGGCAGCATTGGCGTTCCACTGGGAGTCGATAATTCACTTTTTTCAATACACTTCTATGGGAGCATTTACCTACTAGTTCAGTGACCGGATTGTAAAAGGGAAGGTTGATTAAGAAAGACTACTTCAAACCAGCGAACTTTACGGAAACATGAAGAAGCTCTACTGCAGAGGAAATCTTGACGGGCCAACGTATAACGTTTTGGATCATATGAAAATGCACTGCAATGTAAACTCTGGACGTTAATCCAAAAATTGACAATCAGCTGACGAATTAGCGGGTTTCAATGAAGCGCTATAAAACTAGTTAAAGAATACACTGATGGTTGCCATCATGACGTTTGTGTGAATAAATAAAGACAATTTAAGAGTAGAACATCGTTAAGCACAAGCCTAGTCGAGTGCCAAAATCCTCGAGTATAGCAAACGTTCACTGGAGTGATCAGAGCTCCAAGAGATATTATGAGCAGCGGTTAAAAAGATCACGTGTCACTTCTCGGGCGCAAAAAGCACGGAGAGGACATGAATGTGAACTATAAAATCTCTGAGAATCACTCCACTGAAAAACTGCGAACACCTCATTTGGAGTTAAACAAGAGCCTTAGGGGTCGTTCGTTCAAGTTGTAAAAGACAAAAGCACTGTCATCATGAAAACGAATGTTTTCAAGTGGATAAGTTAAAGGGTAAAACAAATCACCATCATAGGCGGCACCGGCTATGACGGGTGAGAAGTTCAAAAGCGGATGCTGACTTAACACTACCCTGCAAATTTTAAAATGAAGGATGCTAGTGCGTTTGCCTGGACTATTCTACGTATCTGTCCAAGAGCTGATAGTTATCACCTCAAAATTCCTCCCTTGTCCAGCTGCTTGAGAATATTCTAGGTCTTCAACATCCTTACTTGTCTGACGATTTGGGCAGCTTTCGTGGAAGATTATTGGGGCCTTAACAGCAGTGACACTGCCGCGATTCGTCCATTATGACCATACAAGGAAAACCATTTGTTCTCCAACTGCAAATAAATTAAAGTGACAATACTATTTTTTGGCTGTTGAACTTAAGAATAGTAACAATACCTCGGTGAAGAAGAAGCCAGACTATGTTAGCTCACGCTGTTTGTTCCGGAGGCTGAATTGGACACAATAACAGCAAACAGTCAACCACTTAGTTCAGATGATAGGCAAGGTACGTCTTGACGGTCGGTGTCAATGTTAAAGAGAAAAATATCAACGCGTAATGGTATAACCAAACTCACAGGCACGCAAGCGAACATCGGGCTTTGAGATAAAAGTGCCAATGAACCGAATTTTGGTGAGCTCAATGCAGGAAATTCCAAACAGGAAGCCTGCCCAGAAAGTAACGACTTTGTCAAATTACGAGTCATTTGTTCTGGTTTGGGAGCTTTCGGGATGACAGGCATTGCAAAAACACATTGGGGAGTTTTCAAGAAATCCATCGGCTGTACGGACTCCAAACTGTTTGCGACTTTTTGATCTTGTGAACAATGAGTCACGTAGGTGCGATGAAGGAAGGTAGTATCCACGGTCTCTGACAATACTTTATCATGTAACAATGTGCTAGAGGGGAGCATAGGTCCATCACAATATTTCTCAGGGTTGACATTTTCGCGACTAAATATCACTTCTAGTTCGTTATTCTCAGCAGAAGTTTGATTAAACAACGAATGATAGCCTGTCTGACTGCTTCCGGTATCTACGGTACGCTGAATAACCCGATAAGTTGGAGTGGGAAGAGTAAGACCTTCGCGCAAATGAAACGCAGAGGTTGGGTTCGGGAAATCACCAATGTCACACAAGTTCTTGAAGGCACTCCACAACATAGGATTTAAATCGAGGCATTTCTTATAGCACCGCGAAGCATCAGTCATTCTCCCTTGACGTCTGTGAATATCGCCCAGCAACAGAATAGCATAACCAGCTTGCTCGCCATAGATAATTGCAACTTCATCCACAGACTTGGACGAAAGACAATGCCCAAGAAGCGCGTCCTCCGCTTCACTGAGCAGTCCAAAGTCGAAATAACACTTCGCTAGTAAGTAACTAAAAGCAAGCTGAAATTAATGACCGCATTTTACCGGCTTTTAGAATTTAGAGGTTCAACAGAAGTTAACAGACGGCTGACTTGCTTGGGCCGACCGATGCGATACAGGCTGGTAGCTAGCAGATAAAGACTTTCACTGCTCCGCGTTTCGGCATACAACCGCTCAGCGGCAAAAAGGGCATCGTCATAGGCATAGTTGTGCAAGCAAGACCAGACATGCAACATTACAGGATCAGAAACGACACTGATCTCCTGCATAATATAAAAAGCAGCGCAAAAATCGAATCCCGCGGGTTCGATCAGTCACGGGCACCAAATTTTCAATTTCAGTTCGAAATTCGGGACCTAATGAAGGCGTACGCTTTTGAGCGTCCTGATGCTTGATTGGCGTGATCCGGAAATCGACTGGACAGCTTCTTCTGTAAATGCGAGACGTTCAAGAAGTGATTCAGGGTTCAATGGGTGATGGACGGAAGTAGAAAGCCACGGCTTTTGATGGTTCCGTTTCTCCAGGCGAAGAATCTCTGTGCCAGAGGGATAGTTATAAACAGCCAAATGGCGGCTGTCCGTTGCCCTGAAGAATGAAACTGAAATCGGACTCCAAATTAGTATGAAGTAGGGAACAGATTGTTCCAACATACGTCTAGCTTCCTGTTGAATGAGTCTACGCTCTAAACGTTCACATTTTTTGCGGGCAATCTAGTCCACGGGTTGACAACCCGGTTGGTAAGAAGTTAAACTGAGCAGTCAGGCCTGATCTCGTTTCCTCCATTGTGAATCTATGGCCTCAAAGTCCGGTCCTGTCATATAACAAACAAACAGGCTAGAAGGATTGCGCCCGCATTATAGGTATTTTTTAAAATTTTGATAAGGTTCCCTCTTACCACCATTGTTTGAACGAGAATGAGTTCACTTATCTTAGTCGGTCTTGGTAGCGACTGAGCGCTTCAGAGATTGATAAACGGGTTCGAGCAGAGGCCCAAAGTACCCGGATCCAGTCGGTTTTTCTTGTTCAGTGTCAAGCGGGCTTCCGTTGATCCTAAAATGCAATCATTGAAAACAGGGTGTGGCATCGCTCCTAGGGATTAAACTGAATACCAAATGGAAATCAGTGAAAGATTACTTGCACAATGGGCTTAAACCCCTCATATCCCATTCATGCGTGTGGCGAGTTGCACAATTTTTATGACGGCAATGTAATCTTTGAGGTATGGTAACTGAGTTGAGGCACAACACCTCAAATGGAGATGAATTATTGTCGAGTACAATGCAATGAACTCCGCCGGACGTGGGTTAGCGATCACCGGCTTCGGTCGATATAACACATGCCGTATTTTGTCGCAGCCGCGCAACACTGAGCAGACGGAGTGAACGTCCTGGCGACTTGAATACCCAAGTCTGTCGTTTGTCGTTTCGTTGCTGGTTAGATTGTCTGCTCATGACCTTCCCTTAGGTTCCTGGCAGCCGAGTGGAAAGCGTAAGGAAGGATATGGCCTTTTAAGTCCTTCGGCGATAAGTTCTGTTGTTGCCGATCGGCAGCTCTTCAAGGTGTTCTTCTTGAGATCACCCGAGTCCAACGCGCTTCAAACCATTATTACATCGTCTGCATGTATATAACATGGACTTACTAGGCCGTCGGCTAAGTCGCTTTTGTATACCAAGAAGAGCAGAAGGGCAAGCATCTAAGCTTGTGGAAATGCTACTCATCGGAGATCCTCCATTCGATGGTACTCTTCTCACTCTCGCCATATTCGTCCATCCAGCTGAGAACATTTGGATCCATCATCAGTTTGTACGGCATATTCCGACTTCACGTGGTTTCCAACCCAATAGCTCGTGGTTGACGGTGTCGAAGGTTTCTGAAAATCTAAATGGCATATTTCGATCAGTTCCTCATCTAGCTTGAAAACTTCAGCAAGTTGGTAGGAAAAGACTTACTCCTTAGTTTGCCATGTGGGGTAGCTCCTTCAAACTTCTGTGCACAGATATATGCAGATCCTCCCCAGTAACGCGGGGTAAAATTTTGCCGACGACGATAGGCGGGCATACTGTTCGGTAATTCCCGACGACTGATTGATTACCATTTTTAAGGATGTTAATTATAATAGCTGCCTTCCATTCCTTCAGGACTACATCTGTATTCAGTGTGAGAATGAACATATAAAAAAGCGATGCCAGCAAGTTGACCAGGCGTTTTGGAGTGGCAGCGGGGATGTTGTCCGGCACTGGGGACTCCGTGCTGTTCAACAGGGAGATCGTCCACTCACCTTTGTTGGACGTATTGTCTTCATCCACCGTGGCCGAGCTCTCAGAGTTAGTAAAAGGCTCAGGTACCGCTTTATCCAGGCGATAAACACTTTGAAACTGTGCCGTAAACTTGTTCGATATGTCCTAGACAACAGTACGGTCTTTCCGTTATAGAGAAGCATGGTATCAACCTCCTATCCTTAGGAAAACCTGGACTAGGCGTAACCACAAATTCCCTTACGGTTTCGCTTAATGTCGCTGATTCAGTGGTTCATAAAGAAGGACATTTGTCAGTGATTCAGTGGTTCACTGGTTTCTTGCGGGTAAAACTCGCGGTAATTGCGGGGACGCTGCGCCCCAAATTGGTTCGTGATAGATCTGTGTTTTTCAGAAGCTTCTGATTTTCTAGCAACAACGGTCACCGACAGTCAATTCGATGTTTTGGCGTAGAAGGAATAGACGATATTAGTATGTGATTTCGTTTACTCAAGGCGTTATCATTAGCTGCAAAATCTGCCGAAAACTGTGTCATTTCTTTACTCAAAGGAATCTTCTGGGAAGCCTTGTAATTGAAGTATAATTTGAATTTGATCCCTACGTGAAACGATTCACGATGGTTCGCTTTTTGAAGTAGAAAGAAGAAGCGATTTTGCTGCCCCAGATATCCGAACTGAATCAACGTCACCTATCTTGGAAGGGTGTAATAAACCCAACGATTACTTTTGCTGTACAAAACCCACCGAAAATTGTATCGCTGGGACCAGTTCAACTTTATCAGCCGACGCACTCACGTAACACCCCGGAATTTCTCTCGTGCAATGTACATAGCTCAACACTATTTTAGGCACGTAGGTCAGTGGGTCTCACACTGTGCGCCGTCCTCCCTGTGGTTTCTCCTTACCTTCAGCGGTAACTCATCTTTGGTCACCATGAGCATCGGGCGTAGTAGCGTAATTATCGTGTGCTCATACTGATTGGTTATTATCTGGTTGCGGCCTTTCGCGTGACTGGCTCTTAGTTATCAGTTGTTCAGTGAGGCTGTTTCCAGCCAACCAGGTTGCGATTCCACACAATCTGTAAACAGTTGTCCTATTAACCAATCCAGTCATGTAGCTACCGCTTGTAGTGGCAGACTTATTGCTGCTTTCCTAGATTAAGATATTTGAACAAACAATTGTTTCCACGATTCGAGATCCCTCCCCACTATGAGTACATCGGACTTTCAACCAACGGATCACGGCAATGACTTCAATGACGGCCCGAAGCATCAACGGTTGCGCTGACGGCCGCTGCGTAAGATGCGGAAACAGCGATAAGTTCAAACCGACAGGCTTGGGCATGCGCAAGATGCCGTTGGTGGGTACACCGCAAGTGCAGCCATTCAATCCAGGATGCTATATACAGGTCCCTCTTGTTTGCCAACCTACATACGGACTCTCATACATCTGTGTAAAATGCGGACACCCCACACCGTCTTTTATGCAACCCATAAAACTGGACGTGCATGGGCAAGCCACTGTTGTCCGAACAGTGCCTGACTTGTCGCACTGTGCCGTGCAAACAACCCCAGGTTAGATCCCAGAAAGACACTCAACACTAAATTAGCTTATCAACCCAAGTGGACAAAAAAGCCGATTACTTTCTGCCAGGCGTAAGCCAGCAGCCAGGTTGAAGTCCGCCACCATGACACCCGATGTATTCACTCATTCCTCTGTACTCTTGAAGCCTGAGGTTATCTACATCTATTCCCGTCCCCATAAACTTGAATCAGTGGTGAACGCTAAGGAAATTGTAAAACAGACACTCACAGTGAAGCGGTCCTAACACTTTCCCGAAGGAAACTTTTAGAATCCTGAGCCTAACTGTGTTCAACCTACCCGAACCGGTGACCCATGGTCTGGCTGAGAGCCACTACCAGAACCGCAAGCAATGGATCAACCTTCAGCGCTTCACTGGGACTCAGCTACACCCCACACATAAGACGGTCCAGATTATCGCTACGGCAAAGCGCCCACTTCATAAAACCCTCGCGACATGTCAAAGACACGTTGGATCCGACCACAACCGCAGAGCTTGTCCAATTAGCCGCTTCCTGTTTCTCAAACGGACCGACGGACAACGTTCTTATAAAGACGGAATTGGTGAAACTGGAACGATCTCAAGGTGGGGAAAGCCGCTCAGTGGGAAGTGTCTACTAGGGAGGGTGAGAGCTCTGAGGTCGGTATTGATGCTAGCACCTCACGGTCATTCGAAACCCAGTTTCTCAGCCGGAAGCCTCCTCTTGCCAACATGTCAAAAACCTCTCTCACAAAATGTTTTGCTATCTCCGCGTTGGAAACGGAAACCAGACAGTCATCATAAAAACTCTTCCTAACTGATTCGCGGGTGGAAATTTCATACAACGACCCACAGTCCTCAGAGGTACGTCGTAATGCATAACTCGCACAGAAGGGCGAGGAGGTAGCGCCGAAGGGATGGGAAGCCATTTGGTACTCTACTGGATCTCTTGCAAGATCATGTTCAGGCCACCACAAAAAACGGAACATACCTCGGTCACGAACAGGGATGCGTACTTGCAGAAACATCTCTTCGATATCCGCCGAAATTGCCACTTTCTCCATTCGAAATCGTAGCAATACGCCTACCAGGTTCGTAGTCAAGTCAGGGCCCTGATACAGCCTGTCATTCAGGGACAGTCCCTGGTATTTAGCCGCGCAGTCAAAGACTACTCTGAGCTTCCCTGGTTTCTTAGGTTTAGTACAGGGTGGTGTGGCGGGTACCACCGGTGCGGGTAGCTTGGATCAGATGAGCTTGTGGGACCCTTTCAACATACTCACGTTCAATGTGATGCTGTATCACGTTCGCGTACTTGAGAACGTATCTGCATCGCGGTTAAACAAACTGTTTTGAATTATTTTGTAGTTGTTAGGAAAGGTGAGGTGCTCACACTTCCAAGGAAGGGGCACTTCATAATGCCCGTTTGCGTCCAACGCGTACGACTGTATTAGTGACAAAGCCACCGAATCCTCTCTGGAAAGTGTGGGGCCATTCGGTGACCTATTATTGAGCTCAATATCATATAAGACACGAATCTGGTCCACCAACGTAGAAACGTGACAGCCAGTTGACAGACGCCTTCGTCCGGCAACCACTAGTCAAAGGTCCGCACAACATACATCCGAATAGAGTCCTCACCGCGTATGGTGGTTTACATACCCCACACTCCACATCTAGTATCCAATACACCTCGGGCACGTTGCAACCGAGGAGAATAGTGACCTCACTACCCTCAACCTTACCGAATGTAACGTTTGCCAGTTGTGCCCACTTACTGGCTTCTTCTGCACGACACCGGTGGTGCTGTAACAAAGACAACATCCGTTGAGCGTCTTCTGATACCTTCCCTTCCGACATAACACTCAGCTTGCCGAACGAACGTCCAGTAATCTATGGGGTCACCATCAAATGAGCACAGCTCGACTCCAGGAAGGTCAAGATTAGCGGCTGTTGGCAGAACAGTGTACGATGGACTGACTGGGATGGGATGCACGTCGGACTGTATTGGCC
>LOND01000582.1:73991-89264 GCA_014220965.1 Paragonimus kellicotti | reverse complement strand
AATGCATAACTCGCACAGGAGAGAGAGGAGGTAGCGCCGAAGGGATGGTAGGCCATTTGGTTCTCGGCTGGATCTCTTGCAAGATTATGTGCGGGACACCACAAAGAATGGAACATACCTCGGTCACGAACGGGAATGCGTACTTGCGGAAACATCTCTTTGATATCATCCGAAATTGCCACTTTCTCCATGAGACATCGTAAAAATATGCATACCAGGTTTGTAGTCACGTCAGGGCCCTGATACAACCTTTCATTCAGGGACAGTCCCTGGTATTTAGCCGCGCAGTCAAAGACTACTCTGAGCTTCCCTGGTTTCTTAGCGTTTAGTACAGGGTGGTGTGGCGGGTACCACCGGTGCGGGTAGCTTGGATCCAGATGAGCTTGTGGGACCCTTTTCAACATACTCACGTTCAATGTGATGCTGTATCACGTTCGCGTACTTTGAGAACGTATCTGCATCGCGGTTAAACAAACTGTTTTGAATTATTTTGTAGTTGTTAGGAAAGGTGAGGTGCTCACACTTCCAAGGAAGGAGGCACTTCATAATGCCCGTTTGCGTCCAACGCGTACGACTGTATTAGTGACAAAGCCACCGAATCCTCTCTGGAAAGTGTGGGGCCATTCGGTGACATATTATTGAATATCATATAAGACACGAATCCGGTCCACCAACCCAGGAACGTCCTGTGACAGCCAGTTGACAGACGCCTTCGTCCGGCATTCACTAGTCAAAGGTCCGCACAACATACATCCGAATAGAGTCCTCACCGCGTATGGTGGTTTACATACCCCTATCCTTTATCTAGTATCCAATACACCTCGGGCACGTCGCAACCGAGGAGAATAGTGACCTCACTACCCTCAACCTTACCGAATGTAACGTTTGCCAGTTGTGCCCACTTACTGGCTTCTTCTGCACGACACCGGTGGTGCTGTAACAAAGACAACATCCGTTGAGCGTCTTCTGATACCTTCCCTTCGACATAACACTCAACTTGCCGAACGAACTTCCAGTAATCTATGGGGTCACCATCAAAGGAGCACAACTCAACTTCAGGAAGGTCAAGACTAGCGGCTGTTGGCAGAACAGTATACGATGGGTGGACTGGGATGGGATGCTCGTCGGACTGTATTGACCACAATTCTGGAGCTGGCTCCAAATACTGTTCCACCTGAGCATCCCGATCAACTGAATGCTCCCGCACGGGGTAAGCGTCAACATGAGCATATTTATCTTCAGCTAGATCAAGCAACAATCTAGCCCTCTCAACTTCCATTCTAGCCTGGACCAGCTTACGCTCTAATGCGACTTCTGCTATGACTTCACGTTCCTTAAGCTCAGCTAGCAACAACGTAGACCTAGCTTGCAAACTCTTAAGACTGCGTGTGGATCTACGACTAACGCATGAGCCAGAAACTGAAACAGCATCTACAGAACGGCGGACTTGCCTGTCACATCCGGAATCTTCCTTGGGTTCCATGAGTTCGGAATTACTTGGTATCAGTAAATTCAAAGTTTCGTCAGATTGAGTACTGTAACGATCCACGTCTGATCGTTGAGTTACGCGTAGCCCAAAAACGGATCCCCAAATTGAAAACAAGATTGGACCCAACAATTTACGGTACTATTAAAGAAATGCATCAATAATTACAAAAAGCAAACCTCAATCGTTCACGACGATAGTCTCGTCCAGCAAAATCAACAGTTTCTCAACAGGACCAGCAAGGTCAAAGGTCAGCCGTCACGCCAGTAAGGACAGAATGGCTATTGCGTCAAGGCACTTATGACACATTTAGTTCCAATAAAACAAAACGGGGTGAGGAATGTGAACAAGCGTCAGGTTAGTGGGAAATGGGGATGCGCACGATGGGGACGGATTGTCTTTCTTGCATGGATTACTCCCTAGTAGATATTGCAGCCAAATCCCTACCATCAGAACGAACTCTGGGTATTCAATGGGACGCTGAAACGGATGAGTTTCGCTTGAGCCTCCAGCTTCTAGACAGAGCGGAGACTAGGAGAGGGATGCTATCCTGTGTCCCTTCGCTATACGAAACTTTGGGCTTTGTCTCGCCATGGTTGCTGCCAGTCAAACGTTTGCTTCGGAAGTTGTGCAACTGCTACAGGTTAAACTTCAAAAGTTGTGTGGGTATTTATACCATAAACTCTACGTAAGTATTGGTTCCAAGCAGCGATTGTAGGCTGATTGTAACGCAGTAAGCTAGAACAGCCAGTTCCTTGATTATCAAATATATGAGGAAACGCAGTATTTTCCGTACAAAGGGTATGACTACCGCTGGTTCCCCGAGGGTTATGGTTGAGGGTCATCGTGAGCATGTGTTCACTTGGGCAAAGCACATTGTGGAGAATCCTATGTAAGAGAGGTCAGGTTCCCATGAACTCGCCAGTAATCAAACCTGAACAAATCCAGTGGGGTTCACGAGAGAATCCTTGCGCGCATTCTGCAGACCTACGTCGGTCCCTGCCCGCCATATTAATATCACGCCTCATAAAGGGTACGCAGAACTTAATGGGAATTTCCGCATTGCGGCAGACATATAAGCCAACTCTCCTAAGCGTCTTTGGAGTAAACTGGCCCAGCAAGTGAGTGAACGAGCTCATCCTATGAGTAGTCCCCTGGACAAGTGTACTACAGTCAATAGGTTGAAAAAGAACACCAGTAACGATAATCCCTAGATCAAACGCCTTAGTTACCGTCCGTAGCCTGGTGCCATCCAAGGAATAACCGATGACCGCCAGCATCCTAATCTGTAACACCTCATACTTACGTATGTTGAATTGCATGGCACTTCTAACATCTCGCTCTCAGGGGGCCTATGAATCATCTGGTGTGCCCCTTTATACTTTGGGACCGAATATCGTGGGAGATTTTGATATTATCATAATACAGTAGTATCTGAAGACATACTAGGCAGAGTACCTCGTTAGCAAACAATGTAAACAGTCGGACACAAGAGTGGACCCTGCTGTAAGCTACCTTGTTTGAGAAAATTTTAGGGACACAAAAACAGAAAGAGCTGTCTTGCAAATAGTCCCAATGTCTAGTGGATAACGTTTGCTTAACGTTATATTGTAATTCACCTTCTCGAATGGCTTGAAAAAATCGGTGAAGATAACATTCACGAGTACGCCGGTTCATTGCCTCCGTAAGATACTTCTGGCATGACCTGATTTCCCGAAAACTGTGTTGAGGCGCTTACAACAGTCTCCTACACCCCAAGATGTTCCGTATGTTGTCATTGATCGGGCTTCTCGTAACGATGAAACTAAGCGGTGCCATTAAACGGAATTTTTTGTGAGCCGCACCGTCTCCCCATCTGAATATCAGAAATACCATGCATTCTTATACATAGTCGAGGCATTCCTTACTCTCGGAAACAGAGTAAATAAGATAACTATTAGTTTCGACCAGATGAGTCCAATCCCTACGGACGCACATCGACGCAGTTTGTCGTAGTGCTTAACCAGCACGTATGTTGGCACCTGATTGTCATCGCAGTCGGCTAACCAGTCGCCGCTTTGTTTGGAGCGCCCGAGATCTATGATGGCAAAAGCTGTTGTGATCGATTATTATTTTGTTGAGTAGCGGCTTTTGACATCGTGTTTACCTGGTTTGCTCGTAAGTGACGTTGTGGAACCGTGATTAAACTCCATAATCATTAGAACTCTGCAAGTACAGGTAATGGTTCCACGCAGTCCGTTTTCTGCGAAGGCTTCTGACCCTCCTTTGTACATACGATTTTGGCTAACTGGATTTTGGTGGAGAACGTGAAACACCTCTTCGCTTCGATTAGTTTGGTATTGTTTTGACAAGGTCCCACCGCTCGTCTACTGCAGTACAATTCCATTATCGGAAGACAGAATTCAGAGATTATTTCATGGAAGCCAAGCTAATTCCAACGAGTGACGCGTCCAGTTTGTTGTAACTCTGCTGTGTAAATGAGTTGGAGTTGAATGACATTAAGCTCATCAAGTCCACGAGTTACAGAAACCGTTAGATAACCGACCATAAGGGGTTCATTTGTCAAAAGCCAGTATAGGTGGAAAGGCACACAACTGCACTGTCTTGTGGTTGGCCGACACACACGGTTATGCGAACCGAGTCGCAAGGTTATAGCATGGAAACAGAAAAAGGAGGTTACCAGCTCCGCATTACAAGTCATGACGACGAAGAAGACATCTGCAAAGTTGAATTTTTCCCTCAGTACTACATGAGGGAAAGGTAATTTACCTGCGTAATTAGGGAGGTCTACAATACGATCGTTTGTTCCACTAAAATAGTAGGTTGACCGAGGGATAACGGTCACGGAACGTGCATTATTTATTGACGGAGGCACTATAATCGGGGCCACTTCGTGTACTTCATCGAGTAGCATGTCATATGGCCTAAAAGCTTTAATTTGGAGAATAGTAAATGTGGCACTACCTCCATCAGCATTTCTCTTCTGATTTGTCCGCAGCAGTTTCATTTCCACATTCTCAACCCTACTGCCGACGGTGGTTTCATGCAATCAGGTCTACGTGTTTCTATTCACCGTTGTGGTACGAACTATACAAACCCGATAAAGTTTTGGAAACCTGCTTCAGGGACTTTGTGCTGTTGCACATAACTGGCCTCATGGTTAAGATATCAGATGACTGGGTTGAAAAAGTGCTAGATGCACTAGCTGACTATGTGGATAATAATAATAATAATATATATTTCTCAACGCATTCGTGAGAGACACGCTCGGATGTGCGCGATCATGACAGATAATTACAGGCGTTACAAATCAACAACATTGTAAGACAAACATGAAGTCTGCTGACAAAAGCATGCATAATCAGACAGAGGATAGGTTGCGGTTTACGAAAGTTTGATACACACATCAGTAAGAGAAATAGTTCGCTCATTCCTCAGATTCTGTTCAAAAGATGAGATGTTATACTAATTTTTCTTATACAAGGTTATGTGGGGGACGATGTTTCAAATATTTCAAGTGTAACGTGCAGCGGAGTGGAGGCACTGAGGAACAGCGTTTCTCTGAAGGACGAGGGCCAAACGGAAATCTGGAATGGTAACAAAAACCGACAAGCATGAGCCGGAGGCCCAGTAAGTCATGCACACAACTTACTCAGTCAAAAACTCAAATGGCGTCAATCACACGACAACGAACTGTATTACACTGCCCTCTCCTTAGAGAAGAGCACTGTCCTCAGTGCTCCGTAACCATCGTTCGGATGATCACTTTTGCTTGTTGCACTAAGATAGTTGCTGGGGATGATGGGACTGGTGTGCAATGTGCCGCAGCCACCATTCCACCATCCTGCCCGCGACGCCAATTGTAACGTGCAGCGGAGTGGAGGCACTGAGGAACAGCGTTTCTCTGAAGGACGAGGGCCAAACGGAAATCTGGAATGGTAACAAAAACCGACAAGCATGAGCCGGAGGCCCAGTAAGTCATGCACACAACTTACTCAGTCAAAAACTCAAATGGCGTCAATCACACGACAACGAACTGTATTACACAAGGTCATGCCGGGAAATACGTGCAAATGCATCTTCGAGGGATTCCGCCATTATTTGACATAATTGGCTACGGAAAAATTTTGAAGCAGTTCGGCTCGGGCAAGGGAGGACGGGAACTTCCAAAATCCGGCGAAGAATTGAGCAAACTCCAGCGCAGGACTTCTTCGGTTGTTCCAAAACGTCAAAAAGTTGAAACTGTCGCGAACTGCTCGGTCAATATGGGGTTTCTAACGTCCGTTCATCGCGGAAAATTTCCTCGCATAGCAGATGTTTTCAAGAGTGAGAAAAAGAGCACAATCTTACGCGTTAAATGGAGAAATGCGGAGTGATCACATGTAATATGATAAATAATGTATGTATAATATTTTCTTGACAAAACTTTACGCGATATAATTGTTTTCTTTCCCTTTCATTGAAGTATATAATATCGGCAGGTAATTGTTATAGTATTCCGCGATTATTGGGTAGTGAGCAGCTACTTCCGGAATGATTACCACGTGATAATCAAAATTCCATACGAAGTTTTGACATTAGTTTGTTTTATAAGGTCAATGTTTAAGCCAGAATCGATATTTCATAACACAAAACGGTTAATAGTGGTTAACAAGTAGGGTTTGAGGCAGGGAAGACAGCACGAGAAGTGAATTGAGGTTTCAATGCACTTATGTGAGGTAAACGTAGGCAGCATTTTTTTTTTTCTTCAGTTTTCTTTGGAGAGTTTTTGTATGCTAGTCAAATAAACCGTCAATATCAGATACGAACAACTATAGGCTGATGGTTTATCGGGTGAATGGGTTATTACGAATGGGCATACATATAATATGTGAGCTATAATCCTGTTTTTTGTTCTTGTTTTAAGTACACCTCTGTATATAGGGTCAATGTTTAAGCTAGAATCTATATTTCATAGCACAAAACGGTTAATAGTGGTTAATAAGCAGGGTTTGAGGCAGGGAAGACAACACGAAATATGAATTGAGGTTTCAATGCACTCGATGAACATACCAGATGCTAAATGGTGCAGGTCTGACTACCCTTCGGGCATCTTATTATGAAAGTGTGGTGTTCACCCAATTTTTCTACACTGTCACTTCCAGTAGTGCTGATATATGAAGAGTTCCAACCTCCCTTCCCGACCATCCTCTGGTGCTGTAGTTTGTACAACGACAAACAGCGTTGACAGTGACTTTTGTTCTGGGGTAAACCCACGCTGGCACCGTGCCTGCCCTCCACACGTAGTCTGCGTAAGTGAATTCATAAATAAGCTAGTTGGTGTTCTTCCAACATAGACCACTTCTCTAAGACCCTGTTTACCATATTTTCTGACAGCCAGGTGACTCTCATACGCCTACGACTAGGTACGTGAAGTAATTGTGGATGGCGTGGTGAGTAGAGTTTAGTATTAACCAGATTGTCATTTATACCTATCTTTGAGGGGAGGAACTTTCACCGCGACAAATAAAGAATAGATCTGTGTAATTATTTTCCTTTAATTCATTGGTCCACTGGCAACTTGAGGGAAAGAACCTGTCGCAGATTTGGTTCTCCCACCACTGACTATTCAGTACGGTTCCGTAGTTCTAGGTAGTTTGGATTTCCAGCAGCCCGATTTAGAAAGGCTTTGGGTTATGTTTCCTACTTCATATGAACGGCCAAAATGGTGGGTGCTTGTAGGGTGCGGTTTTGGTGATACCGACTGGCGGCTTTGAGGCATTTTGTGGGTGAACAGTTCTGGGTAGAAGAAATAAAAAACTGTCTTATCATTAGTAACATTAAAGATTTTATTTGATGAGTAGGAGTAGTGACTACCAGTGGTATAAATGGTAAACTAAGTTACTACAATGTTAGGTTAAGCGGAATAAAGTGAAGTACTAAGTTAGGATAACTGAGCCCGTGAGCAGTAACCAAAAACGGCGTTGTAATAATGGTTTAAAAATGGCCGAATGAAATCAGCCAGTGTGGCAGCAACCACCCACTTAAAAGCTCCTCGAATGAACATAGTGACTGTGTCAGCACAACTTCCTCATCAGCACGATGAACAGACGTGATAACCGAACCTGTTTAACAGATACGGCTTCGGATAAGGCTGCGCTGTATAGCCAACTTATAGTGGTGGCTGCGAAAGCTTACATGATCAGCACGTTGGAAGAGGGACCTGCCACTAAGACTGGACGTCGGTAATACTTCGAAGCCCTTTCTGACTTCGTCCCCCAGTCTTCTGTGATCCGAACGGAACATATCCACCATCGTCGTTCACCGATCGCACTCTCTTCGAAGACAGTTGCATGATCATCTGAAGCGATGTTGTAACCCTGTTCATGCGCAGGGTGCATGTCTGGACAGTGGCTTTCATTAATTCATACGTTCATAGGTTGTGACAGAAGAGAGAAAGATCTTTCCCTGTGCCTTTCTACCCCTGGTTTGGAAGGCTGCAGGTTGGTTTAAGGGAATGTTCGCGGGCTGCCTAGTTGTCTGCTTGGTGGCGATCATCTGGCCCGATTTCTGAAATTGATGAGCTGTGGGTGCGTTGAGCGATTGTTTGTGGTCTGCGTTTGTTCACGTGACCGTATTTTATTTGTGCGAGGATGGATGAGGAGTTTTATTTTGCATATATTTCGATTTGCTGCGATTATTGTGTGAGTGATCAGGTATTGTCTACAGCCGTTTCTGATGAGTTTGTAACTGTTTATGTACTGGTTTTCTATATTTTCGTGTAGAAAACATCTTGTCCTTTTGTGTACGAGTCTATGCTTTTGTCTGTGTAGTTATTATGCATAGACGTTCGTGTGTTTGCTTCTGAACTTTGTTTGACGTTGTTGTTTGCTTTTGCTTTGTTTTATGTGGTTCCAGATATCAATTTCCGCCGTTGGCGATATATTTGTAAATTTGCCAGTGTTTACCTGTTTATGAACATGCTTACCTGTCAGTGTACATGCTGGCTATTGTAGATTCCTGACCTTTTCTGCTACTTTGGCGAAGTGGCCAGGTTTTTGTGCTGTGTTTATCCAGTGGGCAATGCCGACCACGATTTCGGTCCTTCCACGCGCAACCCTGTCAGATTGGCCAAATAGAGAGCATCCAGACAAAAGGCAGATGCGTTCGTTGTGGATGGTGCCGGTGTGTTGTGTTTCGTTTTGGTTTGGATGTTTATTCGCCAGGTCTGATTCTGTGTATGTGTGATACGCTTGTTTGTGCCGTATTATCTTTGCGTGAATTTATGAGATTTGTTGGGTCATGACTGCCAAGTCTGTTTTAGGTAACTGAGGCTGATGTGCATATGTGCACGCTTGTCACCTGCTGCCTTTATAGTACAGGCTTTTGAGCCAAAGGCTTTGGTTGAGGACCCTAATCGCTCTACTGTCTAGGTCTGGGCGTCCTGGCAGTATCACAAACCCACATTAAGCATGATGTCATAAAAAACTAAATACCATACTGTATCGGCCGTCACGCAGGATAAACCGGGTCGCCCTATCTGCTGCACATGGCAGGGTGGATAGAGGAAAACATGCTACTGCCAAACACTCACCCTCATACTGTCCCCAACAGAATCCTCGAGCAGATAATGCTCACTCAAGTTTCAGTAACCCGAAGACCAACCTGAAACAGGCCCGGGGACGCAAGACGCTCTGTGTTGGAGCATGGAATGTGCGCACGCTGCTGGATCGATGCAGCTCCACAGGACGGCCAGAACGGCGCACTGCACTGATCGCGATGGAACTGCGTCGCTATGGAATCGACGTAGCAGCCTTGAGCGAGACAAGGCTTGCGGACCAAGGTAAGTTGCGGGAAGCAGGTGCTGGGTACACCTTCTACTGGATAGGTTACCCGGCAGACGGTGCTCGGGAGCATGGTGTCTGTTTCGCAGTCGCTGATCACATCAATGCTTTGATGATAGGCGAACCGCACGGCATCAGCCCTCGAATGCTGTCTATGCGCCTGCGACTCGGTCGAGGTAAGTGTGCTACATTTCTCAGTGTTTATGGTCCAACTGTGTCACACTGATGATACAAAGGACCAGTTCTATGATCAGCTGTCCGTCACAATCCGGTCGACACCAGTGAGTGACCGACTGTTTGTTCTGGGTGACTTGAACGCTCGAGTCGGGCGCGACTCAGTAGCTTGGCCGGGAGTCCTCGGACCCTACGGCATTGGTTCAGTCAATGAGAACGGTGATCGTCTGCTCCACCTGTGTGCTACTCACGAGCTGGCTATCACGAACACCCGATTCCAGCTGGATGCGAGCGACATCACGACGTGGACCCATCCACGAAGTGGTCATCACCATTTGCTTGACTACGTGATTGTGCGGCAGCGCGACATTAGTGAAGTGCGTATCACGCGAGTGATGCGCGGCGCTGAATGTAGCACAGATCATAGGCTGGTCAGGACTAAATTATTTATCCATGTACGCAAGTCTGTTTATTGTAGATCTTCCGGACAACGGCAGAAGTTGGATATCAAACGATTGGAGAACTGTGAGATGAAGACTGTTTTCCAGCGTGCAGTTGCCGCTCGTCTGCACGACGCGCCTTTATCCACTACCCCTGAGGGTATGTGGCAATTATCAAGGAACGGATCACGACGGCAGCCACCGAGACGATCGGTCTCAAATGCCAGAAACGTCCGGACTGGTTCGACGACAACAACGTGGTTATCGCTGAATTGGTACGAGAGAAGAATGCCGCATTTGCTGCCTCCACAGTGGACCCGGCCAATGAAGCGAAGAAGGCCACGTTCCGGAGTATCCGCCGTCAACTGGCCGAGCGTGTCCGCGGAATCAAGGACAACTGGTGGATGAAGCAGGGCGAGCGAATGCAGGGCTTCGCAGATCGTCGACAACATAAGGAGTTCTACGATTCGCTCAAAGCGATCTTCGGTCCATCGATCCAGTCCACTAAAGCACTGGTAGACATGGACACCGGCTGTTCGTGCACCCAGCCAGAGGACATCATGAAGGTCTGGCGCAAACACTTTCGGTAGCCTACCAAATCGTCCTGCTACCACTGAGCAAATGACCGTGAACAGCCTGCCGCAACAGGCTATCAATTCTTCACCTTTCCTGCCTCGGATTTGCTACAGTTGCAGAAGCGATTGGTCAACTGCGCAACGGGAAGGCTGCAGGCGAAGATGGACTGCCAGGTGAGATCCTGAAGAATGGCGGACCGGCGCTGGAACGTGCACTACTCCAGCTGGTTCACTCCATCTGGGAGCACGAAGTGATGCCGCAAGAATTTAAGGATGCCCTTGATCGTACCCTTGTTCAAAGGTAAGGGTAGCAAGCAATGCCCTGACAGCTATCGGGGCATAAGTCTGCTGAGCTGCGCAGGCAAGGTGCTTGCCAGAATTCTCCTGAACGGCTGAATACGGAAGTCTTGGAGACCAATGTTCCTGAGGAGCAATGCGGATTCCGGGCGAGTCGGAGTACGATCGACCTGGTGTTCGCTGCTCGACAAATTCAGGAGAAATGCCGGGAACGCAACCAGCCCCTGTATGCTCTCTTCGTGGATTTCACCAAGGCTTTTGATTCCGTGAGCCGCGAGGCGTTGTGGACGGTGCTTGGTAAGTTTGGATGTCCAGGTAAGTTCGTCAATTTGATTCGAATGTTGCATGTGGGTATGAGGGCGAAAGTACAGTCGTGTGGATCGACTTGTGATGATTTTGACATTGTCACTGGCGTGAAGCAGGGTTGTGTGCTAGCCCCAGCTCTATTTAGTTTATATTCGACTGCCATGATAACAGTTGCTTTTCAGGACTCTGGGGAGGACGGCGTTGAGGTAGAGTACCGGACGGATGGGCGCCTGCTGAATATCCGACGATTCGGCGCCCCAACCCGGTTACATACCTCAACGATGCGCATGCTTCTATTTGCAGATGACAGCGCGCTATTCGCACACAGCGAGGACGAACTACAGCGACTGACCACTGCTTTCGCGACCGCGGCATCCAAGTTTGGATTGGATATCAACACAGGTAAGACATTTTCTTTCTTTCAGCCTTCTCCGGGCGAAGGTGCTGTCTGTTCACCTTCACCCCAAATTCGCATCAATGGAGCCGTTGTCGATAGCTGCGCGATTTTTGCTACTTGGGTAGCAGTTTGTACACCGAGTTGAGAGCTCGTGTGGCAAAGGCTAGTGTTGCGTTCGGACGTCTTGAAAGACGTGTTTGGAAGAACCACAGCCTGAAGCCGAGCACTAAGCTCTGTCTACCGCTCAATGGTGCTGTCTATACTGCTGTACGGCAGTGAAACGTGGACGTTGTATCAGCGGAACGTGCGCTATCTTAGCCGCTTTCATTTGCAATGTCTAAGACGCATCTTGGGTATTCGGTGGTATTGCGGCGAGCGGACATGAACGGGATGGAAGCCATGCTGATGCTGAATCAGCTTCGTTGGCTGGGTCACGTCCGTCGGATGGGCGATGACCGTATTCCGAAGCAGCTTCTGTATGGACAACTGAGATCAGGTAAGCGAAATCCTGGTGGTCAAAAGCGGAGATACCAGGATGCTGTGCAGGTGAGTCTTTCACGTTGTAAAATTGATTTCAGATGTTGGGAAGACTTAGCGTTGAACCGGACGGTCTGGAGGAATACGATTCGGACGAACGTCCGCGAGTTCAACGAGCATCGAACAAGACTATGGTCGTTTGGCAACTAATCCGCTTCTCTTTTCAGAAACTTGGGTGTCTGCGGTCTTCTACCCATTCTTATCTTCAGCTTTGTTGGTGTATTGTATGATGAATGGTTTGCCTGTTCTTTTCGTAGTCCACTCTGAATCTTGTTTTTCATTCTTATCCTCTCTGGAATGCAGTAACATACACTCGTATACTGAAATGCTTCTTGTATTACATTTTACATATCTTTCTTCTCAGTTTAGATCTTGTCATTGCAGTCTCTCTCTGTTTATTTTCCGAGAGATAAGGGTTTCCTTTTCCTGCTAGCCATTCAATTGGCTAACCAGCATTGGCCGGCTGGACACAAAGGCCTCACTCACACACCTACTGGTCTTATTCCTTCGGGTTTACACCGGATACGTGGTGTGTGAGTGGAACCACAAGTGGTGCAGCGCAAGCCACTTGGGGTGATGGTTTGAAGCGCAGGCGTCCTCTGGCTTCGGTCACTGTGACAGGCTAATCCGTTTCGGATGCCGCCAACTGTATTGTTACATGGATGTTTTCGTGTTTGCGCGCGTGTATTTGGTTATTTGTCACATCAAACTATATGGCTACATCAATCAAAGATTAATGTCATTTGGAACTCGTCCGCTCCGCTTTTCGGAAACCTGAGTGTCTGTGGCTTTTTACCTTTTTTTCCTAGCTTCGTCAGTGTATTGTACGGCGACAAGTTTTCTGCTTTCTTCCAGTCCAACCATGCATGTTGTTTTTCCTCCATACCCTCCCTAGAGTGCAGTAACATGTACTCTTATATTGGACTATTCTTGCCTTATATTTTCAATATTTTCCTTCCCAGTTCAGATCTAACCTTTTTGAGTCTAGCTTTGTTTATTTTTAGAGATATGGGTTTCAGTTTCGAACTAACTTATCAACTGTCTAGTCAGCACTGGCCGAATGAACAGGGATGCTTCACTTACACGCCCACTGGTCTTACTCCTTTGGGTTCACAATGAGTTCGTGGTGTGTGAATGAAACCACAAGTGGTGCAACGCAAGCTACCTGTGCTGGTGGTTAAGTGCAGACGTCAGTTGGATTCGATCACAGCGGCGGCTTTATCCAGAACGGATGCCGCCGGTCGCTGGTCAGTGAAAAATTGTGCTAGATAGCCTGCAGATAGAGAAATCGAAAGAATCAGAATGAAAAGTATATCCATCGGAGCTGTTGGCTGCAGTTATTTCACCAGCGAAAACAGAAACACACCTAAGCAACACTCCGTCAGACTTGTACAGTCGATGGCCATTGAAACTGGAACAGAATAACAAGTAGGAAAATTTTACCGTTGGCTGCCTCGCATTTTTGTGCTGGTCTCGTGATAGTTTCAAACTGTCGGTCGATTCGGCCGTGGCCAGACGATTCGTTCCAACATGAACACAACCCAACTACAAATTAGTTCTGCCCCCAGAGTAACTTGCTTTTTCCATTACCACATTTCGGCGAATGACTCATAAAACTGGCACCCATACCTACGAAGGGAAATGTGGCAGTCGGTTAATCCAGGGGTTTCCTAAGATGTAAGCGCGAAATAGGTATCTCCTGAGGTATCTGTAATCTACTCAAGATTGACTCAGTCATGCCAGCATTTCCAGGTATGGTATTTTCCCCAGTCTTGATTTCTTCTAGTGTTCTGTCTCTGCACACTTTCAATAAGGGCTCGATCACTTTTAAGATGAAGACGACAGGCCTGTATGCTTTTTGTCAAGTGTCGGCGGATTAGAGACGAACATAATGGGAAAACATCAGGTTGGCACATTCCATAAAGTCTTTCCGAGACGTCCAGGGTTACATAATGCACTTTGGCCATGCCAGCACAGTTTTTAAGCAGACTCGAACTGTCTGTGACTATAGACCCTGAGTCTCATCCGAGTGTTGATGCGAACAGCTTTATGGCACCAAGGTAATAGCCAGTACAATTTTAGTGGCGAACATGCACGACGTTTAACCCATTCATTTCGGGTGGCAAGTCATTTTCTACTGGTCAGTAGACTAGTCGAATCGGATCGATCCGCAATATCATCACGCTTCCTGAGCAATCTACACCTTGCCAGATGTCTGTAATCGGCTTAGAGTAACATCGACGATTTGACTATGCCGTGCAGTTCAACAGCGAAAAGAACGATCAAATAGGTTCCTGAGAGTGATCCTTGCAAAATGCCACTGTTCGCTAGCAACCAGTCTGACAGCTGTCCATCTTACTTGAGGGTAAACCTAAGTTCTATCAGTTAATCCGGAAGCCACGTGAGTAGACGCTGATCAAAAACGCAACTATTCAATTTACCTAACTGGGTGTAATGGTTAACCCCGTCACAGAATGTAGGCAATCAAGATGAACCACATCCGTGTGCCGGTCTCAAGTCAGTGGCGTTCCTCCAAACGTCACCAGACATCAGAATTTCCGGGAAGGACACATATACCCTAAGTAAACCACTTTGATCCTTGGTGTTGAAGACCAATATATCGCATTACCGGAAATTCTGTGCGTATTCTGCTCAGCATCGCCGATCGGCTGCCAGTCTTTTTGACTGAAGGGGAAGTGTTAGCAACAGGCTAAGGTTGAGTTTCTCTGCTGTGCAAAGATTCTGCTGAGCAGTTATCTTGGATAACCCAGCGTCTCCAAATCCGTGCTTTGTAGAACTGAAATGTCGAGTGTGCATAAATTCAAATTTCTCTGTATTAAACGATAGCTGATTATAGTATGGCCGACTGGACTTGGCACCCAGATCCCACTTGGGGGAAACCGCGCACTGCCTGGACCGCCGTACTCTCCTTAAATACATGATTACTGAGTTAGCGCTACTGATTACCGGAATGTGGCTTTCGAAGACCATAAATGGAAGTAGACCCAACAGAATCCCTTTAGAACCATAATCGGTACCGTTTTCCCGTTCATTACTACGATATATATGCCACTCGTCAGCTTAGTCTGCAACTATGATTGTACTTCACTCCTCACGTTCAGTACTTGTGGCTTCTGTGAAGTGGTGCGAATATTCGCCCTGTTAGACTTCCGTCAGGTCTATCATCCTACCATAATGACCCTGTTCCAGCACTTTCTGTTGTGGAGTCAAATGTTTG
>LOND01000582.1:56831-69065 GCA_014220965.1 Paragonimus kellicotti | reverse complement strand
GTCAAATAATGGCGGAATCCCTCAAAGATTCACTTGCACGTATCTCCCAGCATGACCTTGAAATATTTGAAACATCGTCTCCAACATAACGTTGTACAAGAGAAATTAGTGTAACATCTCATCTTTTGAAGAGAATCTGAGGAATGAGCGAACTACTTCTCTTACTGATGTGTGTATCAAACTTTCGTAAACCGCAACCTACCTCTGTCTGATTATGCATTCTTTTGTCAGCAGACTTCATGTTTGTCTTACAATGTTGTTGATTTGTAACGCCTGTAATTATCTGTCATGATCGCGCACATCCGAGCGTGTCTCTCACGAATGCGTTGAGAAATATATATTATTATATTGTGGCGTTCAGTGCGGGATGCCCATCTTTAGCGCTGGCGAAGGAATCGCTCATGAACAGCAGATTGTCCGAATGTGAGTGATCGCTTCTAACTCCACTTTACTTAGACGTTAATAGACATATTGCGGTTAAATACCTCTGGATGCATTCATCCAGGACGCTGTCCGTGGTTTTTGAGACATATGATATTGAAGCTATCGGGCGATATCTGCCATCCTCAACTATAAACCAGACTTGCACATTGGCGGGATAATGCCGTTTTCCTTGGTTCTCAAGCTGATGAGTGAAATAGATATTCTGAGTCAAATCCGCTGCCTGTTCCATAAGATTATGTACAGACTGCTTCCGTTCTGATGACAGTGCGTCATCCAGACCCGTTGGTTTATCCGCCCTCTTGTAGAATGGTTTGTTTTACACTTTGTCACTACGAAAATCGGGCTTAAGTTAAAGTGGACTCTCCTTCCTGGTTGTCTTCAAGTGTTACAACAAACTCAGCGGGCAGAATATTCGCCATCTCAGGGTTACACGTCGAATGCCTGGGCCCTTGGGACTCAATACAACAACACTTAATTTGGTTAAAGTGCCGTATAACCAAAAGACTTCTCGCAGTAATCGATGAGCGACTGCGACCAGCCACACCCAATGTCTCTGTGACCAAACTTCATAGCACTTAAGCACCCGCCGCGAATCACGTAGCTTGCTCTGCCTCAGATTTCACCTCTGATAGAAAGTTGCCCTACAGAGATATTTTCCTGCACGGAGCCTCCATTTATTGGTTCCCTTCGACAATTGCGGTGGGTTGAACGAAGAAAGTACCTGTGAACGTTCGCACTTACCATGGTAAGAAGGTATATCTGACAATTCTCCTCGTGTGCATCCACCGTGTTAGGCATGTTGGTCGATATCCAACTGAAGCCTAAAGATACTCGTACATTTCGCGGAAGTGAACTTTTGGAAAATTGCGGAATGTCACCTTTTTTGGGGTGAGCGATAGCAGCGTCACAGATAAAACAAGGAAGGACCATCACGTGATCATTTGTGCCAACAGGAGCGGCCATTTCGACCAGGCCAGCCAGGCAAGGTTCGTTGGTTAACGTGCGATCCACTCGGTACGGTCTGTGCAATTGCATCAGTGCGCCCTAGTTTTCTCAAAGATGTTGCCTTTTAATGCGGTGTTGCAGAGTTCCGCAGAGTCATGGCAAAAAAGAAAGGCCAACGGCGAAGTCGGGATCTCTCACAGCGGCAGGCGGGCATTTAACAGATGTTGCTCGTCGAGTTGCCGCACGCATCTCGTCCCGGTTTATGGTTATTGTAGGTACCCAGAAGATGATTGCATTCGCTGCGTAGGAGCTTTTACTGATGATCGGCATAACGACTGGGTGAACGCAACTGGAGACGCGTTTGAGGTCAGCAAATCATGTAAATCAGTGATGATATAAACGACAATGCCACCATCTGTATATGTTTTACGATAGTTTTGCAGTATACCGCATGCGGAGGTTCGGAGATCACGGCCATTTATGCGCTAATTAAGTCAGGCTTTTACCATACCTGTTATTTTGTGCGCCTTGGGTTGTGCTGGTTGACTGCGCCCTCTAATTTTACTTCTAGGGAATAAAAAATTCAGGATCATTAAATACGTGCATATGTGCCTTTTGTTCTCTGGCACTAAGCGAGTCAATGTGATATGTGGTTGTGCCGTGGTCGGAGTCAGCTTCAAGCAGGACCGACTGCAGTAAGACTTTCAATTCTAGTGGTATCAGGGGGCTGGCTGTGAGGGCCTTCAGAACGGGGCGAACATAGAAATGTCGGTTGTTGTGAGCAATTCATCTCCCTTGATGACATAAAAGCCTCTAGACTGATAATCTGTGCAACGTGCATTAAGTGGGCTGATGTGAGTGGCTCTGCACAAACTACAGTGAACTTCGGTCTGGGTTAGTCTGAAAGGAGCCGTAGTTCAGAAGCTGTCTTCTTGTTATACCATCTCTGAAGCATGGCTCTTAACGTTTCACTGTCATGACGAGTGTCGTTCAATGGCCTCTCGTCAGGTGGAGGTTTCAGTTGAGCAGACTAAGCCGAACATTCCTGCAGCCTTCGGTTCTAGCTTGCTGAAAATGTACTTCCACGGACTGGTATCACGTTTACGAGTAGGCCAGTCGTTGATGCTGTGTGGCTGCGGCCATCCGCGTAGAGTCAACCTGTAGAACTGGTCATGGCTGGGAATTTCACGTTTTCAGCAAGCCACTCAGCGTGCTACCCTGATAATCTGCCGGGAATAGGGTTCAACCCTGGACAGAATGACATCCGATTTTAACGTCTAGAGAGAAGTTAGTTTCACGGGTGCGGTTGCAGCGCTAACATTCAAAGTTCTGTTGGGTTCGATTCTTCTTCCGATATTACGCTGACAACAGTATTTTTGAAGCGATCAAGCGAAGATTAGTGTTGTACTGCCCTTTGTAAGCAGTTAAATTGTAGAAGCAGTATGACAACACTTCTGCTTAATATGTTCCACTGATCAGCGGACCGATGACGGTAGTAAAAACCGAAGACCTTTAGGATTTCCGTTTATCGATGGGTGAACTCGACTGCCCTTCATTAATGGGCCAAACTGCGGAAAATATGCGGTATCTAATACAAGGTAATACTGCAACATGCAAGCCGGCTGTTTTTTCTTTGAATGCCCGTAACATTTGCGGACCAACTTTGGGCGAGTTGCAGATACCAGAAAACAGCGTTTTTTTAAAGCAGGGATTACAACAACATTCTTGTGAAAGGAAGCAACGCAAGCCAACACAATCCAAATGTCCAGTAAGCTATGCACAGGACATACACAAACAGAAACTAGAACGGCGCAAGCAACGCGGAAGCACGCCCGTCTACAGAATTCAAACTCAATCCGCGCGTGCTTGCTGGTTTCGGCTGAGCGTTAAAATACGTAACACTCGAAGTGACATTCAAAAAGTAATACAGGGGTAGCAGAATCAACATGGTCGGGAAGGGTATTCCAGCTGTTGCAACCCCACATTGGGCAAAGGTCAGGTTATCAATGAAATTTATCACGCCGGAACTACAGTTTGAAGACGTCATCACCAAGTGTAGATGAGTGTTTCTTGTTTAATACCATTTAGCAATGGTTTTTAGAGGACATCACAATCAATGGACCAGCACCGAAATTCCCTGATACTTACGATACTGTAAAGAAGGGGGTCCAATGTATTCGTATAGTCTTTATACGGTTTAGTTTTCAGGTTTATGCATGCTTTGGTAGCACGGTGTTGGAGGTCCCTAATAATAATATGTTTTCTGAAGACAATGGCCGTTTTACAACCTCATCCTCGAGGTTCAGCAGAATGGCGCTTTCGTGATAAAGCTAAAAATAACGATGATTAGACTGGCCGAAAAGACGTTCGACTATAATTGTGTTATTGCTGGCCTACGCTAGGCTCGCGCTAACGTACGAAGAACCCGAGTAAGTGTGCGGAACGACTATTTCGCTGGCAGTGAGGACTGTCTTAAGTGGGTAGCCGTTATGGTAATGCGTGCAATTCAGTAGGTTGCCAGTGTGCTGATTACGCTCAGCAACAATGTCGAGCAAGTTTATCTGAAGTGAGGTAAGTAGGCTGTTAAAATCGTTCTACAGCATACGGAGCATCCTGACAGGTGGTAACGGAGTGCAAGACTGTGACATCAGTGATAACGTCAATAACTCTGAGATAATATAAAAGGTATCGTCAGTAATATACACACATAGAAGCGTGCATCCCGCCGAAATTGGACATACAGGCGGCGAGTGAACTCACTACATGCACCTTTCAAAGATGATCGGCAAAATATGACTCAGTCTAGAGAAGAGCGTTGTACCTTGTCTTATGATACTGGTCCCTTGTTGAATAGGATAGCACGAGTCTGGAATCTCGGTGCTTTGCTGTTGTTCAAACATGTTATGTCGATGCCGCCGTTTCAACCTGACGCCTCGGTCTTATTATCGGTGCCGGTCAGAACATTTGTAGGGAACAGAGTCTCGCAATTGTCGTGTCATACATTGGTAAACGGGTCCTGAGAGTTCGCATATCCATAAAACAAGCCATACCCAAGCCTACCTGGATTATCCGGAACGCCCCGTAACAGTGCGGTTGGTGAGTATTCACTAATAGGCGTTTGCTTACTACCAGTCGAACCGTTCACAGGCTGCAGGCTGTTGGTTATTGCTTCTTGGTCGATAGATTGCGTAAGCTGTGGCTTTGTAGGCTTTGCAAACATTTCATCTGCTTTAAGCATTGCTCTTGGATATACACCATCAGAACATGAAGAGCTAACTCCAGAGCCTAACTGTTTATCCAGTATCACCTTTCTGGATGTACCCGCCACTTTAGTAATTTTTCTTCCGTCGGGAGGACAGAGCTCAGACAATGAAGGGTTTTGAGCAAAAGTGCGCGTATGCAGCTCACGGGGGATATCGGTGTATCCGGTACGTTCGAACATATCGCTTTTTCAAATCAAACTTACGTGCGGGACATCTTATCTGACTTAGAGGATTATTCCGCTCGGCAGCTGCCAGCGGTGCAGATTAATCGAAGGCGAACAAACACTCATGGTTCACGTTATGCACGTCAATTGCGGTCGGTTCAAACGTTGCCCAGAGTGTACACTGAATCAATATATAGGTTGATACATAACTGTTCTACGCAAACTCTAACCCTGAAACCGCATAATCCGTAATTAAACGTTTTCATTCGGGAATAATATTGAAGCATAATGGCATGGTTGATATGACTGCTTTTGCGCTCTCCTAGACCATCAAAGATGTAAGCACAATGATGACTGTGGGTAAAGACTACAATGGTTTTTGTGAATAACTCATCAGCCACTTTGTCTAGACTATCGTTTTCCTATGCTTTCGAATTTAAATTTGAGGGCAACGGTTCAACAGTCATTTTGTAGAGGATGGCGGCTTTCGATAACCAAGCTAATGAAATGGGTGACAGAGTAAGTAGTACGAACCAACTGCTTGCTCACGTATGCGAAGTGGCACGGCTACTTTTAGGACATTATCCATCAGACTTTCATTGGTAGGCCCGAGATATGGTTAGTAAGGTCTACAAGACTGAAAACGGCTGGAAAGGCCACAGTCCACTATAGCGCAAGAGTGTCTACATTGGCCGAAATCTCCTAATCACCCGACAGTGACCCACCTTTATTTTGTCTCAAAGACGGGGACGGCTGATAGCCCACGAAATCCGAACACCAGAGTCAACTAACTGTCCATCAAGCTGTTTCAGGACCCTTCTTGAGAAATAAACAATTGCACTGAAAGGTTTGCAACGAGGCGCGAACATAGGTTTGTTACCCGGAATAACAACGTCATTTCCAGTGTACTTCAAAATGTCCACTCCGAACGAATACAGCAATCACTTGCATTATGGTGAAAGCTGCTTTCGCAGATCTGCTGAAAGATCCCAGACCGAGTTCAATGTAATCAGCCGCGCCCGGGTTCTTGAAATATTAACTCGTTTATGCGGACTATAAAATGACCAGAGCGAATTTATCTATCAAACTTCATTTGCACCGCTCTCCTTTGGAACGGTCTGCGGAAAAAATCATTCGGCTTGTAATGACACCTGTGGTTAAACTATTTCAGAATGTGAACTGCCACGTCTGGCAAAGTGACAGAGACTTGAGAAGTTTCGTTGCGCTGGACACGACGGCTATACAAAGAATAAGCACCTTTTAGTCCAAGTGCAACCCCAAGAAATTTCCATTTGTTTTGTACGATCTTCCACGAAGACGTTGAGCAACGCGTAGCGATCAACCAACGATCCCAAATAGTCAAAACAAGATTGGATCACAATGCCACGGTACTATTGAACAAATTCATAGGAATTAGTAATGCGACAACTTCAGCAGTTTCGTTCAACAAATCATGCCCGGAGGAACCAGTTACAATTAGGTACCGAACAGGCCTAGGACGGACCATAGTCACATGATATGACCTTCATACTTAACAGAGTTAGTCCGAGCAGTCAACAGGTTCAAGTGCAATGGAGAGGAACCGAGCCCCCTAAAAGGTAATGCACGCACCATTCCAGCAAATGTACAACAACCGGCAGCTGGCTATTCGCACTACCATCAAACTTAGGCGATAAAACGAAAACGTCTAGGTAGAGGATCAGCTAACGTTCGAAAACCGGAGAGGCAGAATGAACAGGGATAAACATTTGACAGGAATAGAGTCGGGTCGGCGGTTCGCGATCGAACTTTAAAAATCGACATAATATCGCTTTCGCTCTTGACGACATGTCTCCTAGACCGGGATGCTTGGATGCTGGTATTGCGAGCTGCTGGTACCCAAAGGCTCATCTTCCAATGCATTTGGCCTTTGGCGTTCGGTAATAAATAGGCCTGCATATACCGGAGCGCCCTTTCTACTGCACGGTTCACGTGAACAAAAAGCTTTTTCCCAGCGTCGGACGCTCTTCTAGATACTGTCCACGTCAATGCAGGCCTTGCTGCTTTTAACAAAGCTGGCTTGTTAGTCAGCGGCGCGGTGAAGGCCGGAAGGTATCTGATGATTTACGTTTTGCTAGATACGTCACACACCACTTTCCTATCGTACACATCTCAAATGTCAAAGCAACACCAATAACATTTCGGGAGATCCTGCACTATCCCTTGGTTTTCTGAAGTGGCGGAGTCGGCTGTTTCATGGACACTAGTAGAAGTGCGCTCAAGACGTTTAAGTGAAGTACCTAGTCAGCGTTGATTCGTATCGCTCTTCTCTCACGACAAAGCACGAAGTTTGGAGCCAGGTAACAATGGGAGGCGACGGCTTTTCCCTGGTTTTATTTCTACAGACAAACGTTAATTCTAGCGGCCAGTTACGCGGTAACATGTTTTGTTTATATCTGAGGTCCAGCAAGAAGTGACATCAATGCATACCTACTTCAACTAAATGAGCAAATGTGTACAAGGGCGGATAAGTACGATGGCTACACGTGGTACATTGGACAGACAAGCATATGCATGCGACAGTGCGCAATAAAACACAGTGATTTCCGAAGCGGGGACTCAGAAACCCCCTAAGCCAACCTTGAACACCGCCGCTGCCGTAGTACTCATCTGAAGCGTTAGCCAAAGCGCAAGTCGTTCAGTTTTGACTCATTGTTGTTTTCAATGATTGCATGACCTTTCTACTCAAATGAAGCGCCAGACCATCCACGCATGTACCTGGATAAACGATCGTCACTAAAGGCCAACAAGACCAAAGCATATGTACTTATGTTTGTACAGTATCTGCGGATGTCAGTGAATTGCATTTGGCTGTAGCGAAATAAATTTTGACTGAGACGGAGGATTCCAACTGATATGGGGCCAAAGTTGAAGTTTCCAAACGAATATGTTACACGGATACCTCTTTTGATGACAGTGGTTAAAATAGCTCTGGCAAAGTCTAAAACCCGGTAAAAGAAGCTGCGGCAAATATTTGCGACCCCAGACATTACTTTGTACTTCCTCCCTGCGAACCATACAAATGAGGGTTTTGTGACAGGATTGATCCAAAAACTACCAAAAACCTGTCCCGACCTGTTCGGCGTTGTCTGAAAGATTAAACACAGCGATCGTACCCGACAACATAATGTGCACAAGGGCTGCCTGCTTTAGCTTAAACGGAATTCTGCTTGATTGCCGTTTGTAAAATGATAAAGTCACTCCAAGTCAGCCAGAACGGGATCACAGCACCAATACTGATTCTGAAATTTAGGTTAAATCAGGGATTATATTTCTCCCCCCAAGTGGGGATTTGCGTCTCCTAAAGTTCCAGCGGAAAAGAGCCCATCTGCCGCATAAAACGTTGTTCCCATCACTCCTGTGTCGGTTCGCCCTGGGACTTGGCGCAACGTTCTATGCAGCTGCTTATCAGGACTTCAGACAACCTGGCAATAAGTATCAGGGGTAGAATTTGGCTTTCAGAATGGCTGTTTTTTCGGTTAACAAAGTAAATTGGCAGAAATGTATCAATATCTATTAATTTGTTTCATCAAGAAAAACTGTCGTTCAAATTGCCAGCTTTCATCCCTGAGGGTTGCTGCTACATGTACACGTAAATTTGACTGTAATTAGGCAATACCAACCCGTAGGTTAATATTCATTGGAATGCTATTGATTGAGTATACTGATTACATTAGGTTATACTATGCTAATGTTAATCATGTCATGTCATAATACTGTTGTAGTATTATAGAATTTCATTATCTTATACTATTATGTTAATTTATATATTAAATAATACTGATACCCAAGAAGTTAATGTGTTAGAAAATCGTTGCCTAATGACAGTCAGAAAATATAGCCGGTGGTTGATTAACTGAATCCGCAAAATCAACCGGCGGAAATTGTTTATCGGTTTCACAACAATAACCCTTACATCTCTGCTACTATAGAGCTGGATTTAAGCAGATATCAGTGAAATTAGACCGAGGGTTTTTCAGGACACATTGTACCAAGATGTTTCGCCCTTGCGTCCGCAAGATGGTCTGCCGTCTTCCTAGGCTAATGTCCACCTACCCCACTGAAAGGGGGGGAGATTGCCTCATCAGGTAACTAAGGTGCGTTCTATTACAGACCCCAGTTCATTAGAAGTGATACTTCTCTTAGACGCTGTATGCCGTTGGTCTTTATCTAGCCCATCCTCCACAGAGACCACACTAGTCGCTGCAACCAATTGACTATCTTCATGGCGCCTGTCTCACTTCCTTAATGTCGGATACTTTGACGCACCCGAACCCAGCGGGGTAACCGCCTCTTATGTGGATCCTGAAATAGGATTAACTAAGTCCCAAACACTGATGCAGACAGCCCGTCAAACAACTGCCGAGTATCGTCAAGTACTTAAACCATTAAGGCCTGATCTCGCTATAACGAAAAGGTTCATTTACCGGACACATTAACCGAATAACCACTTGTTGGGTTATACCAAGCCATGAACAGCGAGTTTTCACTTTGATCTGACACTCTCCTCAATATCTGTGACAGACTTCAGCCCAAAGACTCAGAAGGCAGACATAATGCAAGGTTTTAACCTAACCACAATAGTTAAAAATCCCCAGTGTAGTCATCAGAAAACAACAGTTTAGCGAACAAGCTCGTTGTCGAAGTGATGATGACCTGGTTCAACGTAAAATCTATGGGAAAGAGACGTGGAATGGACAGTATATCCACTTCAGTAGCTTTGTTCCCCTGAGGCAGAAAAGGAATTTCATAAACTGCTTGACTAACAGAGCCACGAGAATATGTACACAAGATACAGTCTCTGATGAACTATCGTTCCTACGCACACTGTTCTTACAAAATGGCTATCCAGAGCGTTTTGTGGACAAGACTATGCAACGTCATGAGAAGGATAAGATGACCCGGCGAGGAAGAAAGCAGTATTTATCTCATTAACATTCAAAGAGGATACTCTTGCTGAAACTATCGCTAAAAGGCTTAACGCTGTTATCAGTAGAACATTCTATGCTGCAAAACTACGCGTCTGTTTCAACTCTCCTCCAGCATCGTGTTTACGGTTAAAGGATAAAGTGCCCGTTTCTGCGGCTTCCTTTTGTGTATACTCATTTACTTGTTCCTGTGGAACTAGTTACGTGGGTCGCACGACCAGGCGCTTATCTGAACGTATTCGTGAGCATCATCCAGCCTGGATCAGTAGCGGAGTCACCAAGACAATTACCAGCGCAATTGTTGCACACCTCGTTGATACACATCATACTGTCACCTGGACTCCTTTTTTCGTCCGACTTACTCAGTCGAAGCCGGCCACTCAAAAGCTGTCAGATGCCGAATTTTGGCCACAGCTGAAGCGATTGGAATTCGATTAAAAAATCCACCCTTATGCGCACAAAAGCGCTTTGTTCAGGCGTTGAAGTTGCCATGGCCAACCCACACCACGACCGATCAAAGCGTCATGGTTCCAGTTGCGTCATAATTGTGGCGTAATCGTATCAAAACGTTGTTGTCTCCGTGTGTGTCAATGACGTGTCTGACCTCACTTGAACTTGTTACTTGTTTTTGTTCGTTTCGCCCTGACAACCCTGTTTCATATAAATGTTATGTAATTAGCCTGATGATGAATAACCGAAAACGAGCTTGTTTGCTACACTATGGTTTTCTGATGACTTAACCGCAATACTCTTGGATTCGAAGCGCAGGTCTTCAAAGTTCCCGATTATAACGCTCACCAGGTAATTGTTCCTGGATAAGTATGGGGACCATTCTCTCGTCCACCACTTTCGTGAAATATAGTTCGCTTTCCTGGCATACGTTATCTTTTAATATCAAAACAGAGACGATCAGACAACCAGCGAGGCCAAATTGTTCCGCGCCAGATTAAGTCGGTTTGAACGGGAAATTCCTTGGCACACTCAACCTTTACGGAAATTCTTGCTGGTAGCCGGCAGATTTAAAACCTTTTATTCATATATACATGACGCCAGGGAAAAATAGCCTTGCCCAACTTTCCTCGATGTTGCCCGACTGAGGAGGCCTCTGCTTCTTCAGTGTAGTTGCTGAGGCATTCCATGAGTATCGTCCGATGGTCTGCAATGCAGTACCGCGTAAGTGGCAGCCTACCGTGTCGCACCGAAACGTTCAACCGTCATTGCTGACTGTCGACATCTGTGTTATCGACGTTTAGACTTTTCTTCTACGTTGGCCCATGTGTCATGGTAGGACCGGATGCGTTTCATCCTGAGACATTGAAAGAAACAGCCTCTAATTTTCTGCTCTTTTGTAGTAAGTTTGAACTGGTGCTCCGAAATGACATTATCTCCAAAATGTAAAAGCGACCACTTTTATGCTTATAGTCTGAGTGGCTGAGCAATGCTTTCCTGCTTTTTAACGGCCAATTGGCCTCACTATCATCCCCAAAAGTTGAATGGCTCGTTTTACCAAGGCACTCTATTCTGCAGCGTTTTCTGTGAAATAACTTTCACCGACTGCTCAGTATCACTTTCTTTGTAATAGGGTGTGCTCGACCGAGATACTGGCCTATAAGGATAGCCTAACATAGGCTAAAAAAGTAGTCTTTTCTCAGACGCAACTACTATTTATTTTCCTGAAGCCTACAGGGATGTCCCGAATTCCAAGGATGGCTTCTGTGACAAATCACGTCTTTCTGAGACACTAGTATTATAAGTAAGACCCGGATCGGATCTTTCTTCTTCTCCGATTTCTGCATGTTTCCCAAGGGTTTCATGATTAGTGCGGTATTTTTCACGATAGATACCGGCGACCCTTCTTACTTTCTTCCCAGCACCAATTGGTGTCATGCCAGCGACTTAAAGCTAGTAACCATAGTACGTTACAAACTGATCCTAGCAGTAATAAAAATGAATTATACGAAAGAAGTCCGCAATCCTGAATGAAAACAAATGTGTGTCCGTAGGAGTTGACTCCCGGAGCCTATTCATGATACATAGCGCAGTAGGCATGAAAAAGGCTTTTAACACAGGATTCACGAACAACCCGAACATCTAGTTGTCGTTTATTTCATCTTTCTCTGTCACCATGAGGCGGTTTTCAGGCTGCGATGCAAAACCTACAGCATGATCAGACAAGTTTTCTCCTTACTTATATACAAGCAAGTCAGCTGCTCTAAGAGTGTGAGACCACTCTGTTATGAGGTCAACTGAAACGTGTATGCGGCCCTAAGATAAAACAGATTCCCCATTGAATGTGTCTGGCTGGTGGCTGCTGAAATGTTCATTGCTTCGTAGCACATTTCACACCGCCTCAGTACTGAAACTTATCTCTGTACGCTTGACGATTTAGCAACTCCGTCACGACTGCCTTCTCGCACACTTTACGTGGTATGAGACTCATGTAACAATACG
>LOND01000582.1:22532-36097 GCA_014220965.1 Paragonimus kellicotti | reverse complement strand
TATTTCAGTTTGTATAATACTAGTAATCATCACAGCAATACATCAGTAGTCAGACTGATGCTTAACTGCCACACAACCACGAGAAAAGAAAAAACCTATATAGGAAGAGAGAAAAAAAAAGGGGAGGGGAAGGGGACCTAACTACTAAAAATAGCTACGTCTATATTCAAACATACAACATCAAGGCGCCTACACCTTGCAAACAAACAACCGAGCTGTAAGTGTAAGGCGTCATCAGCAAGACAGCTTCCTTACGGCTTTCACTGCCCCGCGTCATTAAGTGCACTCACTTCACAGACAACTCGGCCAAACAACGAACATTCACGCCACTGAGCTCGATTAGCCGCCATCTCACCTAACGTCTCAAGCCACCGACTCTGTGAGCGAGGGCCCCAGCCCGGGAGACGAACCCGATCTACAGTGACCAACCCCTTCGTGAACGATTTCATTTGTCTACGCCAGGTCATCATCTGTCCACCTCGCACCTTGCGCCAGTCGGCCGCAGCGTCGGCAAACAGTGCTCGGTGTGGCAAACGACTAGCTGGCATCCTTAGTACATGACCTAACCATCTAAGTCTGTGTGAACCACTGATGTATTGTTGTCGATGTTGTTGATGATGATGTTCAGTAGGTTTGTTCAAAAAGAGGTCATGTACTTGCATTGTGACCTGTTTATGAAACCGGGCTAAGAGCTGACTAAATTTTACTTGATCTACAGTGACGCGCTGGTTGCAGAACTCTGCCTCCAAGGTACATAAACCATAAGGCGGGTTCCATTTCCAAGAACCGTAGAACACTAATAGTGACTGCTACAGTCATCGACTTCTGTTCTGAGTTTATCGCGTACTTAGGCGAAAATGAAAAGAATATATGTATACTCAATAAAAAAAATCAACGAAAAAGCTACATATGAATAAATTATGAATAAAATTGATGTCAAACAAGTTCCCAGAAATAAAAATGGTTTACCGGGTTTAATGGATTCCGGGTTCACTAATTTGTTGCGGTGAGCCGAAAAAGAATGCTGAAACGAAAACTGATTAATCGGGCTCACCAGGTTGTAGAGGACGCACATTTCTATGTCTATAACCGTGCCTGTTCTCCACAATAATAAACCAGAAAACCGAATAATGGACAACGACGTTTATTGCAAGTAGACTGGGAAAATGAGCTGTAAGCAAAGCACGACAAAAAGCAGAGCACGACCAACCAGCTAGCAAGCGACCGGAAATTCTTGTTATGACCTTGGACGGTCGAACAAACGAGAGGGTGCAGACATGCAATCAAACAATGTCAATAATGCCAACAGTCAAAATAAATAGCAAGATAGTTGGAATACGTGGCAAACCAAGAGTGTCTCTGCACACTTAACCCACCCGGTGAGTGCCCGATCGGATAGCAACTACATCGGATGTTGTAGTCACTGGGACTGTAAGTTGTAGATAGCCCCTAGATTAGATTTTCTAAAGATGGGATGGCGGTATCAGTTGATATTTGCAGTCACTTATATGAAGCCTCTAGACAAACGACGTGAGAGCTGTTGTGAAATTAACCCAATGGCAGGGATTGAATACGAGATTGAAATACAACCTGTGCATGTGTCAATGGATTGGCGGCGAAAGTATGGAGCAAGAGCTTTTAAAAATTCCGCGTCTCGATGCGTAGACCTTCAGGTTTCTTAGCAATGGGCTGAAACGGGGAAGAAAGGTATAGTATCCGAACTATGTCTGCATTATAGTCCGCTAAGTTGGACCTCTAGTTTTAGGGCGTGGCCCCCTCAATGTCGTGCTGTTCCGCCTTTCGAGCTTCAATCGACGCGAATAGCCAGGAGACTTCATTATCAAAAAGATTAACACTAAGTCACCTCAAGGCTGACGATACTTTAAAGGACACATATTCAGAGCTGTCAGTCTTTCTTCATAAGGCGTAGTTTTCAGGCCCCAGACTGCTTAATGGCACGATGTTGCACAGTGTTTAAGAGTGACCTCGTCCTTTCTGGCAGATATGGTGGCCAGATCACAGTTTCGTTCTTAAGACGCAGTTGGAAGAAACTTTTATGAAATAGCTGAAAACACTTAGGATTGAACTGACCGAAATAGACGTTTCTGTAACGCCAGGGTGTTGCTAGCCTTTTTTGCGTTCGTTTCAGCGTTCGCAGAGCTCGAGAGAGTGTGCGAAACAGTGGTTCCTAGGTCCTTCTCGATAAGAACTGTCTGAAGCGGGTACCCGTCGAGGTAATACGTGGTTTTTAGAGAGCTGTGAATGAGAATAACTACACTTTTCAGCATTAAAAACCACTTGCTTCACTTGAGAGCAATTGAATAAGACGTTAAGGTCTTTCTGCAGAGTAAGAGAATCTTTAGTAGTGTTTATGGCACGCCAGATTTCGACGTCGTCTACAAGCGGTAATAACTGAGGAGCGATTAAAAGAGATGTTTTGGGAGGAAACTGAACTAAGGTGAAAACCAGTCTGCTATGTTTGACCGATTATTTTGCTCCATTCTGGGGAACACTGCACGCACTAATCCACTGAGATGGAAATCAGTGAGTGAGCAGGACTCAGGTCAACGAGCATCGGGCATGGGAAAGTTTCAAGCTGGGGATAACAGGCATAAGGAGACTGGCATGTGCAGCTCAGAGCTTATCCAACTCAGGAAAAATACCGGATAACATACGAGAACTTGGTTAAATGGTCCAGGAAAATCCAACTGCTTGTAAACATTTTCAGTCCAGAAGTTCCATAAAGGTGGTTTTGTGAATCCTCTGCAACAAACAAAAAGAACTGCGACCACCTAGCTTTACTTCAGTTTTTTTAAGCAGATGCGTACTATGAATAGTCGTAGGTCACGTTACGTTGCCGTCATGCCTGGCATGCTACTTGTGACAGTAGTCACTGCCATGGATACAGTGGGGGGGTTGGTCAGCTGGCTATGTTGAATACCGTGAAGGTAGCTGGTCCAGGTGACAACCATCCGGTGATTCTAAAGCCTCTTGCGGATGCACTAACGACCTTCAGATAGTACATTTGATAAATCACTAAAGAAAGTGAAGCTTCCCGAGTGCTGCCGTGTGACCACTGTTACGATTGTCATAAGAGACAGTCGCTGGATTTAACACCTGACAGTCTTACCCTAAAAGGCCTAGAAAGAATCTGCGGAGACAAGCTCGCGCATCACATCGTAAAACGTGAACCGTTTGTGGCTCAACAACATGACATCATAAAAAAGTGGGCCTCTCAATCTTACTAGTTTTCTTATGTGACATCAATTGACGGCTGGATATGGGACGATTTGTTGAGGCTTGCCACCTGGATTGTGGGACGATATTCGCTTCTGTAAGTCACTGAATTTTATTGTTGAAACATAATACTTTTAACTTAGTGCGATTGAAAGCGTTTCCAGAGAGTAGGGCTTTTTTGTGTAGACGTTGACCTCCTAACGACAAATTTCGCAACCCACCCATGGTGTTTCTCAGGAGTTATTCTGGGGATTCACCCTTTATTCTTCCTGTAAGTTAACAGCATGGCAGAGATATTCAGTAGCACCTATTACATGTTCGTTGATAATGTAAAGCACTAATAAGGCCCCTATGTAACATGGTCGACCATCATATTCTCCCAGGCATTGCAGTACGAACTTATGAAGACTACAATAGTAGACTCACATAGGTACATAGGTAATCCAGATCGACGTGTGGACCTATAAAAAAATGGCTTCAAGGTTTTTACTCAATGTCGGTTTACGACTGGGAAGGCTACTCGGGCATCGCACCAATTGAGGATAGTAACACTAAGGCAACGGACTGTCCTTGTGCAAAGCGTAATTACAGGCTCGTCTTGAGTACTGTATGTATGCACCGCTCCTACTTAGTAAATAATTTTAGGTCGCTAGAGTAAGTGCAACACTGATTTAAGAAATTTTCGTGGGACTATGGAGAATGGATTATTATGACAGACTTACGTTCCTTAATCTCTTCTTTTCGATTAGAGGACGACAGAACGTTAATATCGTCGAAATTTTTATTATTTTAAGTGGGCTTTTCAAGGCAAAAAAGCGGCTGTTTGTTCGTAACGAAAGTAGAGCTTTCGGGAGATGAGTGTGATCGCAAAAGAATGATCCAGCATGGATATCCTGGCTCATTTCTCTTACGGAATTTTGAGTAACTGGAATAAGTTGCCATCCGAAATGGTTTTGGCCGTTTGCACACCCAACTTTGAATATAAACCTGATAAATGTTGATTGACAGCGTTCCTGAGTTTGGAATAAAATAGTGACTGAGACCCGATACTGGATACATAATAGCTGACCTCCGTTTATTCTCTCACTGCTTCGTTCCCCATATCTACCCCTTCTGGTTCCCTCTTGTTTCTCCGTTACGTGGGATCAATTTTCTTCTGGTTACTCTTGCTCATTTATCAGACCTACGCACTCTGTCCTTTCACCTGGAGGCTTTGGAAGGATTACCTTGTGGATGTTGGCTTTGATCCTGTTTGCAAACCTGAACGTACTTCAGTTGCTGAAAGCCTTTCTAACGCCACATCCCCTCGTCGTTAATCTCCCTTTACTCTTCTGCCTTTCCAAAGCCCAAGGACCTGTTTGCACAACCTTGGTTAAAATTTATTGTGTGTATTGTCGTGGCTTCTGCTATGGCTCACCCAAATTGAGTGACCGCTTTGCACTGTCATGTTCTGTGTTGACGTACTGGAGAGGTGAATTTCTATATTTGTCACAGCAAGATTGGGTCTTCGGCGCTCGTTGGTGGAAGAAACTGGAGATTCCTTAACCAAGGTGACTGTTATCCTGTGCAAAAAGGCTTCTCGCGTACATCATTTCAACCTTTGTTTTTGTGTACCTAATATATCAAGCATTATGGCCACACTTGTGTTGTCGTTTTCCAGGTAATAGTTGAAGACACTTTTGCCTGCCATTGTTACTAACTCTTTCGATCAACATAAGTTGTGAACCCGACTTCATGCTCCAGCGTACTTTCGGTTGTTTGACTTGATTCCCATCCTTCGACAGGCAAACCACTGTCATTATTGACGCAAACATGATTGTTTCGTTGAATTACGTTTCTGTAGGAAGTAAACTGTCGATTTGATGGCAGACTTTCCAAGTAAAATTATGTTGTAGAGACTGGAAAATGTACTGTTCCATCACTACTTCAAGCAGAATTTAATAGACTCGCACGACACTGGATATCGCCACCCTTAACTTGTAACGATGAATGTAGAAGACAAATGTTTACAGTACACTACAAAGCAGTCCCACTAGGTAGTCTATGAAATGCTGCTTGTAGTCTGTGCAACATCTGTCATTTGGAACCACGATCGTCGGGTATTCATTGTAGCTGTTAATCATACGGTACAGCTGAGAATTATATTTACGTGCGCTGAGTGAAGATTCAACTCAGGAAACCGATGTCGGGGGTTTCCTATTGAAAGGAGCGCTTTTTCCTGGGCGTAAACTATCCAGCAATGGAAAGGATGAAAATGTTCAGTCTGTTGTTGCTCAGTTGTTAAACGAATTCATTCATATATCCTTTACAGGGTCTACTCATTTTTACCCAAGGTGTTCAACAAAACTCATAAATAACGAAACTCAATCCTTCAGTTTTACGGTCTGATATAAGAACCCGTTGGCTAGTTTTTGGTTCTGATCTGATCACAGTTTACGGTTGAAAGAATTTTTTGGCTCATATATTGTTAGGTAGTTATTGTTATGTGGCATACGTCAGCCACGTATGGACTGTACACTTTCCGGATGTAAACAACAATAAGAAAATTTCGTCCGAACTGGAGCGCGGGACTGTGATCTGTAAACACTGTCTTCGCCGCTGCTTTATTTTGAACTCTTGCCAAAATGAGCATTTGAATTGTCATCTGGTAGGATTGCTTAGTGTCTGGCTAACGCAACCGGCTCTGATTGCTTCTGTTAGTGCAGCCTGCGTTTTTATTGCAACATCGTTACTGTTCTCTGTGATGTTTCTTATTAAGCGGATTGGTCTTTTGTTTGCCTCAGATGATTAAATTCGCCTCAAGCGCTCACTGGAGGACGCGGACATGTGTTCGTTTCCTTATAGTCGGCCGAAATTCTTCCGGTTAGCGATAATGAGCCGATTTTAACCGTCGAACTTACAATTTTTTTCTCCGGTACACGCGTGAATTCAGTTCAAGCATAGGATTTCCTGCCAACTCTACCGATAACTAGCTCTGCAACCTGCATATACCGGCTGCTTAACGCAAATTAACCATAAACTTTGTACAGAATGATAAGAACTAGTCTTTTGATTGTCACTTTTGTGAGTAAACTAAGCTGCGGTCAGTTACACTTAGTTTCTTTTAGCCGAATGCTTTAATAGATTTCGTAGTTGGCACCTAGTCTTGCACCCTGTCAGTGTTTGCGCTTGCGTCGTTTCACCTTCTGTGTTGTCATATGATCGGTGGTATAATTGTCTGACGGCTGAACATAGAAACTGAGAGACGCTTATCAAACACAACTCGTTATCATTACCATAACAGCCATGAGCCTGACCGGAAGGTATTGGGGCTCGGGCCACTGCTCATCTCGACAACAACTTGGAATATTCTATAAGACGAAACGTCACCGAAAAGGTTGTAGAATAATAATAATAATAACGGTAAAAAAGTCTAAGCTAAAGAACTAGAAATGGTATGGATGCAGGTACGCCATTGACTGCGACACACCGCCATCTCGGATAGCGTCTCTAACCAGCGGTTTGAGTGATCACGAGGACCCCACCCACTGATCCTTCGTCTGCCCCCGTTATAGTTGTTAGCTAGCCGGGTTGGAGTAGGAGAGACGAGTATGACAGTTTGTTCTGGAAGAATCAAACGGCTAAGGGAAAAACAGATTTCCAATTCCAGCGAACCTAGTAAAGAAGTGCGTCATAAACTGATGCTTGTAACTTTGAATATGGTTAATACAGTAGGGGACCAAAACACGATTTAAAAGCCTGCGTGGTAATCTTCAGATATGGTTGGCTAGGCAAGCTAGATGAATTTTTTCCCGCAAAGAATTGTTCAGGCATTGGTTCACGTGATGCGCAGTTATGTGGTTGTGCGATCGAGTGTTATTTAAACCGGATGTGGAATAATGGTTAGGCTTGCAGTTGAAGTAGCGTCGGCTTGATAAATGAAGTGAGTGATGAAGGGTTCAATTCACTCGAATGAATTCGTATCTAAAATGACCAGTAAGTGTAGTTATGGCTGTTTGACGTGAAAGACTGGGCTAGCCCTAGAACTTTTCTTTTTTCATTTTCTCAAAGGTGATTGTTAAAAGTTAGTGTTGAAACTGCCAATACTGCTTCACACAACGGGGGCATGGGGAAGTTCCCGCTATTTTACATCGCCAGGAAAAGCATCTATTCTTTTTTCCTTAGGTCTATATAAACTCCAATGGTCACTCCCATTCAACAGCAACACAAAGGTTTTTGCTTTTAGACTCGCTCCAGTCGAACAATCTGACAATCATTTTAAACTGTACATATTCCTTCTCTTATCTCCTTTGTACTGTGACACCTTCCTATACGAGATTTGACCATGCAGGAATTTACCATAACTTAAAATATTTTGGGTTCGTTTGAGTGTCCGAAAGATATGAGCTGAAGTTTTTGCAACCCTGAAGGATTCATGAGAGCTATCTTAGTACGACAGAATCAGTCGACTGCCACTTGCTAGTTGTCTGAAGCCAGGTCTGAACTGCTGAGATAAACAAGACATCAGAAAGACAATCGGCTTTTAATCGTAAGTCATCATTTCTGGTCATTTCATTTTCTCTTCTGTGGACCCTACAGTCTAGGACCATCGGTCTTCTTCACTGGTATTACCATTTAGGCAGTACGCGGGAGCTCGGCAGCGCGCCGTATTATTTTTCAGTGCCAAATACTCTAGGCACAAATCCGCTGGAAGTGATATTTTTGATTGTGCATCTCCAGTGCTGATCATATTTTCCAGTCACCTTATACGGTCCAGTACTCTACCAGAGACACACGTGTAGTTATCTTCTGTAGTTGGCTTTCAGACGTTTTTTTAGTATTCGGAAGTTCGATTCGCTCAGTCAATTCGCTAGTTTGTTGGTTGATTTTTGAAGATGGTATGCCAACATGGAGGGAATTTCCGGGCTCTACCAGATGGTTTTCACTGAAGTTTTAACCAACCCTTGCTCGATAGGCTCTTCACTCGAACATTGTGTAGATCAGACTTCAGTTCACACGACTTAATAAGTTTATACTGATTATAATGTGGAATGTTAGCTTTGGACTGCTTCCTTTAATTAGTCTTAGTGCTGGTGATTCGGATCAGCGTTCTTTAAATCCAGATTTGCTTGATGCGCATAAAAACATGGGAGTAATTTTACCGTGTTTATTATTTACACAGACACAATACTTAATGTCAGCCGAGCTCAACTCGGTCAATCGAGAAAAATCATCCTATCGCTTCAGCTCGTACACACGGTCCGATTTGTTGCATCTTGTTTGATGTCATCTGTGCACTACATGTTGATGTGTCCATCCGGTGTTTCATTCAGCACTTCACACAAGTTACAGTAAAATTAATTGCATTTGGATCAATGGTGCTCTTACTATAGTTAATTTTTTTAAACGGAGGGGCGAATAAAAGAGTTCTTTATAAATTATTTGGAGAAGTGGACTCAACTCTAACATTTGTCTCCGTTTTCGTAAATGTTTTCATACGAATTACAGAATGAAATTGAACTGTCTCTGACTGAAAAATCCTGAGGTCGTACGCTGCTCCAAGAACACTTATTGACCATCGAGACTAAAATATTTGATTTAGCCATCGTAATCAGTTCGATTCTAACTTGCGTGGCTGTTAAAAATTGTTGATATTGATGGCAATATATTTACTTCCGAGGAGCAACTAACTCTTCATAGCAAATGAATATCAAGGGGTCGGACCTCCGCATTCCGAACGCTGAATGTAGTGTTGAAGAATACTCCTTGTCTGTCAGTAGATGCACATTTTCCAACGTCAGATGAATTGTTGCGTGCAAGAGACCGATGGTCCGCGCGTTATGGGTTGGGTAAGCAATACGTCTAATGTAGTGTGTTACAAATTGAAAATTTCATTAGCTGGCTTTAAAAGAGGAAAATCGATCCACCAGAAAGCCATCCTCGGGAACCAAAAATTACGCTACCGTCATGTATAAAATTTTGATATGAGCTATGAAATAACGTTATTCTCGAAAGAGGCTGAACAACTTTCACTGTGGTGTTCGACGACGTATCCTTTCGAAGTGGGATTTTCCAATCTTTTGACAGCCAGAACTAAAGCAAGATCTTTGCTGCGCCTTCGTCGCCTTTATGAGGGCGAGATTTGTCAAATTTAAGAAAGGTTAATCATGAGTTTCAGGTGGGAGATATTCTGATATTATGCTGTTCAACAAACTATCAAAACTGACGATGGTTTCGGTACGGTTACCGCCCTTTGCTTACACCCTGATTTAGAACCACCTATCAAAAGTGAGGTGTGCCGGTGAATTTCGGCTTTCAAACAAAATAAGACTGCCGGCTAGCATGAATTCAAAGAAGTTAGGACAGCGTTAGTAGATACCTTGTCAATCTTTTCAAATTGTGCGTGCGACGAGGAACGTCCCTGTCCGTTGAGGTTACTCGACAGTAGTTCCCATATTCAAGAAAGGTGTCTGGGACTCTTGTGAAAACCGCATGGGGATCCTCCTGACTTTGGTCGTTACCTGGATTCTGGCATCCATTATTTTTTGTCCACTCAGTGTTGCTCGGGCGTCTAACATTGGAGGGGAACATTTAAGGTTTCGTCCTGGACAAGAGTTTAGTGGTCAAATTTTCTCTTCGTCGCATTTTAGCGTAATGTCATACGTAATAATTGCCGTTTGTTTTTACCCCAAAAGTGCGTTCGATTCAGTCGACCGATCTGCACTTTTTGAGTTACGTAACTGCAGCGTGTAGTGACCGAGTGTGTGAACATACTTTCAGAACCTCATTCTCACACTTCAGCGCAGGTTAGGAGTTTACGGCGAACTGTCTGACAGTTTCAGTACCTTACAACGGACGTACATCAAGGCTGTCCACTTTCACCATTTTTGTTAATTTTGTTCGTAGACAAAGTTTTGGGAGACTGTCCGAGGCAGTCACAAGGTGCCGACATGGACCTCCAACATGATGGAAGATTGACCGATGTTGGTTATGCTGACAACAATGCTGTCTAACAATTTTCAAGCAGCGCATATGATGCCATACTCTATTTTATGTTCTGAATAACGCTCTGGAATGCTGTTTACGGCCTCGAAAAGCGATGTGCTTCTGCAGGACTGTGATTACCTATATTTACTGTTTATATAACGAAGTTATGGGGTTTTTTGACCGATTTGCCTACTTAAAAAGTTACATCAACAGCGGCGGAAGAATAGGCGATGAAATAAAAGCTGGTATCTCTAAGGTTACGATAGTGTTAGCCAGTCTAGGACACCGCCGACGATAGAGAAACATCTTTCTGGAACCGAATTTTTCGCGTATATACGGTAACTGTGAAGGCTGTGCTAACTTGTGACCGCGAAATTTGACCGCTCAGAGCAGATGTGAATTTCCTTCAGGTATTTGACTGTCGATGTGCGCGTTCGACTTCTCACATCAGGTGAAGTAAACGGATAAACAACGTAGAGGTTAGAAAGCGGGTACCGAGCGGACATGCACAGACTTGAACTGGTAGGCCACGTATTAAGAGTACCAGCTATCCGTCTGCCACACAGTACTTTTTCCCGTTAAAGAGGTTTCTTGCTGATGGCATTTATAGCGTGGTTGTTTGTCTTGTAAGGTACTAGCCCCTTGATGTTAAGTGTTCGAGTTTAGGCACAGTTGTTTTCGACGATTATGTCCCTTCCCGATTTTTCTTTCTGTTAGTGCTTGCTTATTTCTTCATGGGCTTTTGGCAGTTAAGCATCAGTGGGGACCACTGACGTATTACCGTCTTTGTTGATAATGTTCTCAGCACTTTCGGTCACTGTGTATAACTTTGTGGGACACTTACATTACGAGCTAAAGCTGTTGAGAATCACTTATTTGGACCCACCCGCCAACTACAATCTATATTGGATAAACAGAAACACGTTTTCACGTCAGGACTGCTTTTCATTTCAATTCCACGCTGGTTCTGATTGTTTTTCTAACCACAGACGAACACCATTCTTGAGGCTCTAGTTAGTTAGTTGACTGATAACACCCATGTAACCGTCATCCCCTAACCAACGCCATTTACTGACCATCTGGTTCTTGCTTTCAGTCTTACTCATTTAGGGATTGGTTGTTATTAGCATAACACAAGCCTGCCACCGAAGCCTGTGTAGCGCGATGAACGAATCTAATAGCATGCTCCACTTTGCCATTTTGAAACTTATTAACAAAAGGTAGACTGTACGATTCTTGTGTTTGCTACATCTAACTCTACGGCTGATGCTAAATGTGTGGTTCATCGACACACTTTTTTAATTAATTCGAATGTTTGGTCTGACGATCAAACGTTGTGCTTGTCAAGCGAGCTATGAATCAGCCGCGTAATCCATATGTCAGTAGATAGTTTGGGGTGTCGCACATTGTTATCTAAACCACGGGTTGATCAGTGAACGACCTGTTCTCGTCAAATCGGTTCTGTTCCCCCTGCTGAATGAAGGCATTAAAATTCGTTTGACTTGCATCAGTTCACAACACGTTGAAACGTATGTCATGAGATAGTGCGAGCTCTCCATCCTAAGAGAAAATTTCAGCTGTCTACGTACTCACATCGTTAACAAATCATTTTAGTGTGCGTGAACCACACAGTAATAATCACAGTAAAATTCGTGGACAGTTTATTAAATGACTTCAATTCAGTATCAGTTGAAAAGAGCTATTGATTCACCTTCATGGTTACTTCGGAATGAGAAGACCGGTTTAATGTGAATACGTATTTATATTCCTTGACTTCAATCACTGTGACATGTTAATCCGAAAACGATACCTCCGTCCATGGCAACAAACTGTAGTGGCGAGAACTTATGTCACCCTTCCACACCTTTTCCTTTTTACAAAAAAAAATTGCCATCAGTTCATTGTGAATTACTTCTGTAAACTTTGCAATGTAGCCCCGTCATCATAACTCGAGTTATTCATATAGTAATTATTCCATTTGTACAGAGAGTATCACAATTTCCTGGATTCCATCAGCCGTCTGGCGTTGTGTGGAAATGTGTGCATTACTGAGGAGGCTGTCACGATAGGTGAACACGGGCTGCTGACTGGTGAATCTCTGAATGCTCTTCAACATGCTGGGGCCATATCCGTGTACAACACCCTTCAACAGAATAACTGGGAGTTTCCAGTTTCCGAAGGTACTTCTTCTGTGTTACTTCATTTTTTCTTCAGAAGGTGAGGTGGCCGTGGTTAAAACGCATATTCCAATTCCGGACGAATTCCTTGATTCTGAAAAGCCGATTCGATCCGATTGGCCTGCGGTACACATTTCCGAATGTTTTGTGGAAGGAGAGCGAGCGAAACTGCATGGCTCCGTCAGACCTTTACGTACTTTCCTACCTCCTACTATTGTGTTTCGCAATGCAGCGGATGTGGATGAAGACATACTCGAGCCTGAACTAAACGTTCAGGTGCAAACGGGTGCAGACGGAACTGTGGAGTTGGTGTCATCCTCAAAGGGAATCACAGTTAAGAGAGCGAAAAAGGACGGCAAAGAAGGTTGGTTATTTCCACGTATCACATTCAGCGCATTCACAATAGGCACAACGTCCTTTTGTATATGGTGACTAATTCTTTGCAAAAAGTGGTACACGAATAAGTTTGATTGAGTCGTACAATGAGTTTTTTAAGTCTCGCTTTCCTTTTTTTACTATTCAACCAATTACTATCTATCTGTGTTGCCCGCAGCTAAGATATTTTGGATATGGTTAACACAAAAGAAAGAAATTTGTGGGACAATTAAGCATTTTTCCAACAAAATTTAGGGTGACGTTCACCTATGGTAACAGAAAGAAGTGGGCCTTTGCACGAAAGGTTGATTTTTTTTCTAGATTTGTGCTCGCCATCGTTTTGTGGTCGTGGGCTAAGACATACCAGGACGCCCAGAACCAGGAAGATGAAATAAGACCTGCTTCACAAGCATGTACTGCAAAACAGTGGATGAGTGACCATCAACTGTATCGTTTGTCCGGGATTAGACAGTCATTTTTTCATATCCAACTTGAAGGATAGGAGGACTAGCTGGTCAGAGCTTTCTGTATTGGTTTGTGTGGTATGAGTAGCTCTGTTGGTGTGATAATTATGCCATCCATTTAAGTTCAGTGGGTCGTCGATATGCACAAATCGTCACGTCGCATCAGGCTGCAGGCTTTTTGGGCAACACCAAAGAGTAAACAACGATAATATTAGAAAGCGACTGTTTAGTAGAGCATGCCAGCTCAGTTTTTAAGGAGGCACAAACTTGATTGTGTTGTGTTATAGGGATGCCAATTAATCGTCTGCCAGGATGAACATTCTTGCCGACCTTGCAGTCGACTGGC
>LOND01000581.1:122552-134355 GCA_014220965.1 Paragonimus kellicotti | reverse complement strand
TATTTTTTTGCGGTATTAAAAGAGAACCCTGTCATAGCCGCATTGAAATATGACATTAACTGGAAGTCGCTTGACACGTTACATTTAGTGCTCCGCGTACCAGTCTGTGGCAGTTTTATCTGCACGAGAAAACGCCTACAGGAAAACATTGAGATCGACAGTTGCTTGGAAAATTATGTGAAATACTGGGGTTAGAAACAACCATATAGGCATGAATGGATTATCTGTCGTAAAAAGCAGAGCTTAGAACTGTTATAAAAAGCGATCTATTTTGACTGTTTGCTCTCTCCGCACCTCGTGCTTATATGCCAAATACCCGAGAGACGGGCATGGACCTCGTGTAAGCGTTGGCTGTCCATTGAACCTCAACTCACCTATGTCACAATGAACAACTGTCAAGAAGGGATTAATAAGTGTATAACCCACTTTTGCTCTGGGCCTCGCTGCGCTGGTATTTTACTGCCCGCACAGTCATCGACAGCAGGGTACAAGGTCCACTATTAGCATAACATGTTGGTCTTGTTACGAAGCTTCTCCCTCCATTGAAATCATTGGCGTATTTTGTGCTGTTATCTGTTGGCAACTCGGGTTTTCAGTCAATAGTGTTCCCTCTGTTTATTTATGAGGGTTATTCTGAAATCCTCTCTTGACACGTGCTTGCCCAATATTTCCTCGTAACGTACCGAAGCGTGTGAGCTGGACAACTCGAGCAAGTATTTTTAAGCTGTCATTGTCCATCGTATGTGGTAACCTTTTGTGTTGCTCACCTTGAGCACACCGTCAGTATTATCAACACCATACTTTCCTCTGTTAAACGGTCGAGCTTCACTGGGCTTCTTCTTGTGAGTTACTTCTGTCCGAGGGTTTTGACTAAAAAGGTGGACAAACAAGTCATCGACTAACGCCCTTTGGTTTAGTAACGCACTACATGCTGATTGAACGCGCTCATGTTGTCACAGTGGTCCTCCTTTCACTTTTTGCTAGTCCGGTACACTTCTTGTGTTCAATTAGAAGGCTTCAAGGATGCATATCGTCATCACAAACGGACCAACTCCTCCTTTACTTAGCTACCGGATACACAGTGAATGTGTTATGCTTGACCTCTCTTTAGACATAGAGTGGAGGTGTAGTGCCGTAGTTCGTCCAACTTATCATTTCGATTCTCCTACTTGCATTCTTTCCAAATTGCCACATGGGTTGCTAGTTTGTGAGCACTAGTCTTAGCAAGCTTACAGTTTAGCATATTCCGGTGGACGTTGAAGTGTTGCCCCGAACTTCGTTTCCCCTAACCTGAGTCACACACGCCGACCTTAGTGCAACACTGGAGTTGTCATTGCAGTGTGGGTTACTGACAGTGAAAAACAAGCGAACGTCTATATGGCTTATGGTCGAATCACGTTACTGACGCATGCATTCGGAAACACGTATCTCTTCACGACAAGCACTCACGAGACTGCGATGACGCGCTTAAGGTTTAGTAATTTGTGTGAACGTGTCTCATCTGCCCAGTTGTCTTCGGTAATACAAAACGAGAAGAACACTGAAGCCGCGCAAAACCAATGCAAGTCAGTTTGCTTATCTAGACCCTCTGGAGGAGTAGGTACGGCCCTTTGTAGAATGCGACCCGATTGGCCGACTTGAGTGAACGTTGAAAGTGACGCAGCTCTCATTCTGTCAAAAAATTCACTTGAATTCGAAGCCTACAAAACTACAGAAAGGCCATGTGCGTTTGGAATACGAAAGTTGTCAAAAGTACTACTCAGTCATCCAATATCAGCCCTTTCTTGAATGCTCACTTGAAATTGGTCAGCATCACCTATTTTCCTCTAGCGTGGTGTGATACCAACAACTCTAATATGAGAACGGAAACGGGAGCACACATGTTGCCGCGTTTTCCAACGTCTCAGTCAAAAATTTATAGAATTCACGTAGAATTAAGTGCGATAAGAAAGGAGCGAATGTAACGTGTGGCGGTATAAAAATGGTTCAGTTTGGTTAAAAAGTTGAAATTGTCCGATTATTGCAGGTGATGATGACGAATTCACTTCAGGTCTTCCTTTGACAAGCAAAATTGCATCGTTGGCACCGGAACACATGCTGTCGTCAATGCTCCTTTGTCCTTGGTTTGTATATGTTGTGCAGCAGAGCTACCACCGGGCATGGTTGAGTTAATTTTTCCTTAACTTACCATATGTGCCATAGTTCGCCTTATCATTGAGGCTTTCTGAGTGGTTTGCTCATTGTTTTTGAGTGGTGAGGTCGAACTTGTCCAGCTGCTATGCTGCTGTTTGTCCGACTGTTTCCGGGGACGTATAGCTCAGTGTCATTTGGTACCTCACTGATGCTGTGTCTTGCATCATCCCTCTTGTGGATGTTCATGGTTACAAAATCAGTTTATTTGATGGGCGAATATGCACATGCGGGCAATAGTTCGTAGTGCTGTTTGAGCATCATTTAGTTAGCATCCAAACTTCCCGTTCTACATCACTTGCGCTCTTAGACGGTATGCCGCAGCGCGTGTTGTTGCTCCACAAGGGGATTTCGCCTACTGTAACATATATACGAGATTTAAAAAGCTATGTGTCGTTTGAGACTTCGGTCGTGGACAATCGTGAACAGCTGTCTTATAAATTTTGTTCTGTAGCCATTTGAGCACTAGAACGTTGAGGTTTTGAACTTCCAATAACACGGTTGGCGACATCCCATTTCGGATCAGCTTGGCACGATTATCAAACTGAAAGGACGCTTGGGCATGACACACCGCAAGTGGCTTGGTTCTGCTCGCAGAAGACATGTGAATGGAGGCCTTTGTGGTCCAATCCGCCAGTGCTGGTTTTGCCAGATGGTATGATAGTCTGAAGGTGAAACCCTCATCTCTCGTTAACAAGAAAGTGGAATAACACCAACGGGGGGATCCATTCTAAGAAGAAAAACGTTGAGAATATAAGGCAAAAATAGTTCAGTAATGGAATACGTATTATTTTACTTCAGATAAGATGCAGAGGATAAACAAAAACTCAATTGAACCAAGAAACAGAAAATACATTCATCATACAATGCACCAGCAAAGCTGAAGCTAACTGAGCATCAGCATGGCTTCCATCCCTGTTCCATGTTCGCTCTGCCTACAGTACCTCAGTGTTCGGAACCATGTCCGATCATGGAATACCCAAGACGCATCTTAGACATTGCGGATGGAGGTGACGCATTTACTGCGAATTCCGGTGATACAGTGTCTTGGTTATGTTGGCGAACAACAGCGTCGACAACATCACCGAGCTTTGAACAAGTAGTTTGTCTATCGTTTGCAGCTTGCGGTTCTCCCTTATACGTCTTTTAAGACGTCCGAAAGCAGTGCTGGCCTTCACCACGGACAGATTACTACTCAAATGGCAAAGGTCTGAGTAGTTATCCATAATATCTTGAGTGATGCGGATTCCAGGTGCGGGCACAACACCTGTGCTCGGCCGTGGCCAATCGTTGAAGTTCATCTTTGCTATGTACAAATAGCAGACTATTATTCGCAAACGACAGCATGCGTATCGTCGAAGTACCTAGATAAATTGGGACAACATGACGTGGAAAATTCAACAAGTGGCCGCCCGTGCGATATTCAACTTCAACATCGTCCTCCATGTTCTGAAGAGCAACTGTTAGCATTACAGTCACATATAAACTAATAGGGTTTGGGCTAGCACACAACCCTGCTTCACGCCAGTGACAATGTCAAAATCATCACAAGTCGATCCACACGATTGTACCTTCGTCCTTCATACCCACATGCAACATTATAATCAAGATTGACAAACTTACCTGGACATCTAAATGTATCACTTCCTGTTCACAATGCCTCACGGTTCACTTGATCAAACGCCTTGATGGAATCCACAAAGACAATACAGCGGCTGGTTGCGTTTACGGCTCTTTTTTTGGATCTACCTGGTAGCGAACACAACGCCCATCTTACTGCCACTGACCCAAAATCCGCACTGCTCCCTGGAAACGTTGATTTCCAAAACCTGTGCATTGCGTCGGTTCTGCCGGATCCTTGCTAACATCTTTTCAGCTCAGTTCAGCACAGTGTTGCTCCGGTAACTATCGGAGCTTGGTCCGCGATCCATACATCAAATAAAGATACAATCTGGACACTCTTGGACGTTTGAGGAAATACTTCCTGCTCCCAGATAGAGTGAGCCAACCGAAGCAAAGCACTTTGAAAAACTGGGTTGACATGCTTCAGTGATTCTCATGGAAACCCATCCTCATCTGTGACCTCTTCGTTTCATAGATGTTCAGTAGAGGTGTGCACTTTTATTGAATCTGGAGCAAGAGCATATGAAGCTTGGATATCTTGTTTTTGCAAACTATTTACGGTCACCAAATTTGTTATAGCAGGACAGGTTATTTAGGTTACCAAAGCGATTGCGTCAGATTCTTATGATGATGTCTTGCTGAGTGCACTAAGAGCCAGAGTCCCTGTTAATCAACGCTTTAGTAGACTGGACGGATGAGCCAAACATATCTCCGTAAGTGGTCATTGTAGCCCTGCATTAACTCACCTTGCTTTTTTTCAGCGGTCATCCTTGATACCGCAAAGCCTTTTAGCGAGTTGATAGCTAACAATGTAGACAATGACTTTTTCGTCTTCATTGTTTATATATATATATATATATATATATATATATATATATATAGCCATTGGCTACGCGTCATTTGTTCGTACTCGCGAGCCCGAATGATTTTGGGTCAGGATAGGTTGAGCGTTTGCACGAGCCACTAAGTAAAATGGTTAGGATTAAGCCATTTAATACTAATGGCTCCGTCGACTTTTGAAATTTCACCATCCTGAATCGACTGGTTTATGCTTGATAGACGATCTGAGATACATCTTTCTCACTAACGGGATGATGTAATTTAGCTACACTAATCTTTGAGACTGTGCTACTCACATTACTGTTCGACCGTGTGGGACGACGTTTACTTCATTTTTCTGCCAGTTGTCTTCTATTACATCCAGCTTATGATATTTGGCATGAACGAACGAATGAGTGTATACAAATCGGGCCCTAACTTATGACAATCTGTCTTTGAATTATAGCATGATGGGAACCGAACGGAGGCTATAGCCTGGACTGTTTCAACTGCTTTTTGAGTCTTCTCGTCATAATCAATTATTTGTTATTCTTTCATAGATTTGACAAAAGAGAAATTTTTATGCACTGGTGCTACCTTGAGTTTTTGTCCGATCACTTACATCGTTTTGTAATCGAACCGTACCAGATACACCTAGATGAAATGTGTTCTAAGATTTTAAGGTGTCATTAACACCGACCTCCAACATCGATCTTGCAAACAGCATGCAGCTTCTTCTTGACATTAAGGTAACGGAACTGCCAAAATAAATACGTATTGTCCACCTCAAATTTGTTCTGAGCTCAAATTCACTGAACCAAACCACGTTCTTTCCTCATGGTGGCATCTACATAATCTATCTGACTGTCGTTGCCTGATAGCCTAATCAGTTTACTGTCGTAGGTCTACTCGAATAGTGATGATAACTAGTTCAGGCTGAATGACTGATGATGAACTCTATGTCCACGTAATGTACTTAATAGTTAAGACCCTCAATAGACGCGCTCGAGCGGTTTCCAGTTTGATTGTAAAACTCTGCTCAGAGTGCACCCAGTACCACGGTATCTCCCTCGTGATAGATCCTTGCATTAAGTAGAACCGACATGTATACATACAGAACCTCGGTAGTTCTGCGAACTTATCTTCTGGGATGCTTACGTTTCGACCGTTATGTTCGATCTAGTCTCGTGGAAGGTTTCTTATTTTGTTGAGATACCTTTATACAGAACGAAGTGACGTCGAACGAGCGCATTTCTTGATCGTTTAAATTAAGGTCTCGAATTACGCCAATTAAATGCCATAATCGGTTGGTTCCGATCAAGTTGAAGATCTACTTGTCCTTGAAGTGGTAGTATAAGTCCGATGTGTCTCCATTTGGTAACATGGATAATGTCTCTTCTGTCGTTTTTGTGGACCATGTTATCTCGGAATTATGGTTCTACGCGAATGGATACATCCCAGGAGTTTGTATCAATAAACCTTTTCCGTTTCGTTGGGTGTAAGGTTTTGTCTTTTTTTTTTTTACTGCGGATTTGTTTCCGTTTTCATTTTAAGGAATCTTGAGTTGTCATCTAGTACGTTATCCAATTTGTTGACATATTCGTTTTTGTTCATTAGAGTAATTTTTCTCTTTATCTGGTTTGGAATACACAATGCGTTCATCTGTCCACAAACAGTTCGATGCATGTAAATGTTGTTTGTTGTAAACAGCTTTGATTTCGACGTCTAGCTAGGATATTGAGAGCAAGAATGAACGAACGTTGATTGCCGTCTTTTGTAGTTTGAAGCCGGTGCTGAAATTCAGGCAACTAACTAGTTTTACAGATTGCCATTTTTAATTGCTAAGCTGTACTGACAATTCTTACGGCGTACAGTAAAAGCTTGGGGCGAGACATGTGATGCCGTAAGTAGAATATTGTTCAAATTCAAAATGAGCCCATTATTTACACTTCGTTTACGGTTACCTGGTGATCAGGAGTACAGTTTCTTTGGCTTCAACTGACCTAACAAATTGATCGTTCTGGTGTAGACTCGCTTGTCCACAATAGGCCGAATGTACGCATAGAAATCCGTATGATCGTTTTCCGATAGATCATCCAGTACACTTTCACACTAAGACAATTTCCGTTTCATATCTCGTTCATGTATCTGTCCATGTTTCGTCGATTGCTTGGGCAATGGTTGATTACACTGACAGTTGGGTCAGTAGGTTTGGTTACTTCTCAGTATTCTCCAGTATATTTTTTTGACTAACGATTGTAAATGAATTGATTTGGCAAACGACTTCTTGTCCTGACTTGCTCAACTTTCGTATGGAATCTCAGATACGTTCGCTGTTGTTTCAATACTATTGAGTCCCTAACTGTTTAAGCGGTTTGAAATTATTCCTTGAAACCTTACGAGCAAGAAAACGTGCTCATCAGTAACAAAACGCATTGTATATATGTGCAACTAATGGCTACAATGAATTGGTAGGTAGGTCAATAGTTCTGTTTTAGACCGTGTGTTTGGTGTAAATTGTGTAATAGCTGTTCTCAGTTGTGAAAAAATTTCCCGTTTTATCGGTCATTCATCTACAGGCAAATAGGACTACACCCTAGGACATAATTGTGAAACCATCAAACAAAATGGATATTTTCGCAATATTGTCATAAAGTAAATTTTGTGTTATTCAGTCAGCTGAAATCACTGTTCGTCGCCACGCTTAAGTTGTTTTTGAAGCCTTTGACTATTTGAAGATAATCAAAAAAACTACAAAACTGATCGCGCCAAAATTGTACGGCTACATCTTGTGGTCATATCACATTGACATCTTAGACACAAGACGCGCGACTCCCGGAATCACGTCAACATTAGAACTAATCACTTGCCACGGGCAGATCTCATGCGGGATGGTTCAGGCAAAAGTACGTTGTATTTACTTCGATTGATGCCAATTGCGAGGCAGGTGGGCGACCATCCATAGTTCGAGGTCCTACTCCGAGTAAAGTCGAAAAGGGTCGTGTTGTCCTTCAGGTGAATTTTTGAACTTGCAAGCGATCTTCAAGTAACTTTTCAGTCCTTAGTTTCCTGATAAGTCCGTTTATGAATAAGAGTCCTCGTAAACTGTATCTAAACAGAACAAGTGGGGAATCTACCAATTGGAATCTAATACACTGGTGATACCTTCAGCCACACCATTGTGGCGAACAGGTTGGTTTTCTTTTACCTGTCATCAAGCTAAATACATAGTGTACTTACGGTGAATAGAATATATTATAATACACATAACATTCGAAGCGGTTATATGACTCCTACGCGCTCCAATACAGACTCTCGCAGTCCCAACATAAATGAATAAAAAAGCTGGGGTTATGAGAACAACAAACCGTGTATTTCCATATTAGTTAGAAGGGATGAGAAACGATTGATTCTAGTCTATTCTGGGACCAGCTGACAAACAAGAATGCAAATAATCCCCATTGGGATGGAACTCTTGAATTGGTTTTTCGGAAGATCAGTCTCGTTTGTTTCAGACGAACAATTCTGCCGATTCCCTAACAAAATTAATCAACAATACAAGTGAACACGATGTTAAGGAAAGTACACAATCCACTATGTACAGAGCATTGCATGATGGAGTGGAGTGGCGTTGATTCGGAATCGACGCCTCGAGTAATAAGCGGACAGGCACACGTGCAAAACAGGCCTATAAATAACGACTGACTATCGTGACTACATGGGAAGTCTACAGGGTCACTCTATGGATCGCTATATTGTGATCTCACGGAAGTGATTTTATACGTAACGAACATGTTACCTCTCGAAATCGGCTTGATGTGTGCAAGGCGAACCTGACCAAACTTGTACATTGTCTCGGTCAGCCGATCAACATTCCTGTTTAGAAACGCACACCCAGCTGGTTGTAGAGAAACAACCAGGCCGTACTACCAAAACAACTCAGTCCAAGGTAATCCATCTCCGAATTTCCAGCCAATCTTGTAAGGCGTACCTATTTCTTTGCCTCATTGCATCCGCGTACATATTGTATGCATTGTTTTTGTTAGATTCCAGGTTCTGTTGCTCATAGCGTTAAACTGGTCATTAGATTCGGAAGTGTAGTTCAGGAACTTGTTACCGCCTGTTTGATCGTCATCAGTGCTGGATGCTTTACAACAACAATATAATATTCACCTTTAATCATAGTCCCCTATATCCAACGAACAAACATGTTGCAGCGAGAATATTTGAGGAAACCATTATTCCCTCATACCAGATAAATACGCTTGCTCGAAATGCTAATTACGTGACAAATGAAACGATTCTAGATGATAAGACCAAGTTTAATGGAAATTAAGAGAGTAGAACACATCAACTAGAGAAGGCAGTATGGAAAGTGTTGTGTTCTAGAAAAACGAAGCGCAAATGTAACTTCTCTACTTTCCAAAGCATTCGATTCACTGGAAGCATGGGTTCCGGATTTTGTGGGTAACCTAGAGCGTATAAAGTTAGATTACCTCTTCAGTCTATTATAGGCGTGTGTAACTCATTATGCTAGTCATTGGCTAAATGATTACACCACCTTGAACCCGTCAGACAGACGTTGTCGGAACATGGCTTACGGACTTTTTTGAACTCGTTAATGCAATCACCGATCCTACTTTAATTGGGCAGCAAATTCTTTTTTCTCTTCTCTCTCTCGACATATCATCCTTATTCACAAATGTTTCATTGAAAGAGACCGTAGGTTGTGTGATCATATTATTGCCAACGATGCATACCGTCGTCCATATACCCTCATTGGAATTGTTGTGCTCCACTTACAGACTAAACTCCAATGAGGAACATTCGCACCATACTGCGGATAGCAAAATGATCCCCATGAAGACAGTTGTTCGCGCACATCTTCATGGTAAACCTTGAAGACGACCAGCTGCAGGGAGCTGTTCGTGGATAAAGTGTTCATAAGCGATATATGGAGTACATTCTACGTGTAGTTGACATGCACATAATCCAACTGAGATGTTAACAGTTGTCAAGTAGGACTGCACTAACGTTAGATTTACACTAGAATTTGAACTTAATCAACCTGCCTTCATGATCGTACTTCATTCCACCCATGACTGCATTTGGTTCTCTTAGTATCACAGGTAGATAGTGAGCACAAGAAGGTGAACGTTGAGTAAATAATACATTGTTTAGCAGCCCTGTGCCAATCGACACAGAAAAAATCCACATAACACTTCGAGCCAATGCAGAACTCAATATGAGAATATGTATAAGGATACGATTTCTCGGTGCTTTGCTTCCCGTAAGCACTGGATATTCTTGGCAAGTTGGTATAAAGCCGGGGGCCAACTTTATAAACAGACTATCTATGAAATTCACGAAATAAGAAAGAAATCTCTGTGAGGTGGAGATGAAAACAATATGCCATTTGTGCGCCATTGACAGGTGTGACGCGTCATGCTCTTGAAGTCGTCAGAAATCTCTGAGAACTTGTGGTCGTAAGCAGAAGCCTTTACATTGCCAAATCGCGATTTGCTTTAATTTCTCTAGCTCTCTGTCTGTTGTGTTAATAATGAAAGCATTTCATTTTTGCATCCACGTGTTCCGATAGAGGTAGTCAAATGAGTTTCAGGACCATACGCTTACGTGAACGTATGCGTGAACATTATCCGGTCGGGATCAATAGTGGAGTTACGAAGACAATTACCATTGCAAGTTCGGCACATCTTTTTGACATGATTAATGCTGTCAACGTGGCTACTGTTCGTCCAACTTACCGAGTCACGGACAGTCAGTCGATGGACGTTCGTTAGAGAAATGTATTCTGATTTTCAAAACAAATGCGTTGGATCTGAATGAGATACATATACGTAAAAAGCAAGGCAGCTTTATACCTTTAATCACTGGATTTACATAATAAGCGTGATAGGGTTAGCTTGAAGTTGTCTATCGGTCCAAATGGCAAACAAACTAGCGGCGGTTTCATTATGCCATTAATCTACAGTCGTTTGTTGGATGGATCACACAACTCAGCCGTTTTCGGTCGATTTGAGTTAAGGATAGGCGCAATGCTTGAGCCAATGTTTGAAAAGCCTCATCTACATTCACTTGAAAACCATTTTCAGCAAGATAGTGGTGATGTTTCTGAGTTCGTTCAGTGGGTTATCCTGCTGTTCGACCCAGATAGCCAGTTTCACAATACCAAGTGAAAAAGTGTACATTTATCAACAGTAACTAGACGGCAGAAGTACCTCAGATAATTCAAGACTCATATTGAATACTAAGGGCTGCTGTTGTACACACAAGGTTTGTAGCATTGATTGTGTTGTTTTGGGTTTGTCTAACCACTGATATTGAATCACCGCCTTCATTCTACTAATGCTGCTGCAATTTCTTTTTTCCGGTATCAATACAACATTCACTCTCTGTCATCTGAGTGACTTGACTACGACGTCCAGTAGGTTTTAGTTTGGGTCAGTCAACGATGTATCCATATTATCATAAAAGCGGTGTTAAAAATAAGGCGTTTTTATCACATTCACTCTTGTAAACACTGTACTGACAATGAATTTTGCAAGGGAAATCTATTTCTGCTACCCTGTCATTAACGTTTTCCTTCGAAGTGCATACTAGAATCATGGTGGTTACACTGGGAAAATACATTTTCTAGTCATCAGTATCAGAAACTTGAGTTCCTTTTTGTGCAGCTGATATCTCCAGGGGCTGTTGAAAACTGTAAACCTATGGTAATTTTTCATTTACGGAATTCTTAAAATGTGATTTTTATTGCGCTGAGCTCCAATTCAGTCGATAAGTAATGCGTAATCTGTTGACGAATAAATCGATCACTTGTTGGGTTGACTTACTTCATCGATTTACTTTAAAATCCGAGGTAGTCTTCAAATTGTAATCTTTTGTTCAACTATACCTTATTTTTTTGAAGAACAGCGAAAATGAGTACAATGATCTTTCCTTATGTTTTATCTTCTGTAGAAACAAGAAGGTATCTATTGAACGAAAGTACTTATTATCAGGGTGATTACTGTGGCGAAAAAACTAGTGTACCTGGACGTGTGAGGTGCGTTGCCTTGAATTCGGGGATTCGTATTACATGCAGTGATCCTGTGTACTGCCTAGTTACATTTTGTACGGGCTAATTGCGGACTCACTTAGAAACGTTCTA
>LOND01000581.1:75171-92620 GCA_014220965.1 Paragonimus kellicotti | reverse complement strand
ATCAGAGCATGCTCACCACTTCATTCTCGATCCATCAACAGCTCCCGATTAAATCAGAAACACGTTATATGGTTTCCATCCGAACTCCAGTTCGTCCAATGCGTCAAATACACACAACCTTTCGCAGAATATAAACAGTTCACACACACCCATGGGGTGGTTTTGCCGTCACTGGCTTTCCTCCTTAATGATTGAAGGTTAAATTTGTACAAAACAGCTCTTCACTGTTACGAATATGGTCAGGTAATTAATCTGGCAGACTGTCCGGCGAAATATTGAGAGGTATGTCGCAAGTGTGGTCTACTGTACAACACCAGAAAGTGTAAAACCATACCAACATCAACTGACCCTGGACAAGTAGCTTGTTTCAAGAGTGATGTTGAACAACGGCTTACTAATGGCCTAGTCCCCCGACTGGAATTGGATGTTTCAGTGACTCTTATGAACGTATAACCCTTAGTTTGGCCCATTGGAAGGAATGTATACGTTAGCTTACTCTTAATTTACCTTGCGTTGGTCATTATGACTAATGGAAAGGTATTCTACGCATGATTCAAATCCTAGAAGTTATAGGTCTTACTTAAAGTGCATATGAACTATTCGCTGTTATAACGGGCAAATCTGCACATGCATTTACTTTTATACATAGAAACACACACAGACGAATGAATGGCTCTACGTCGCGGAATGCATATGAACAAAACTCACTTGGTGAAGGTGATCTATATTCATCCGTTTACCCCTCTTGTCAGTGACGACCTCATTGATTAATCCATTTCTTTACACGTAACTCACATAGGTGAGAAACACTTCGAAGAATTTTGGTTTTCTCTCTGAACTATACATTCCACAAACGGTATTTCGTATTTCATTTACGCCCATTACGACAAGAAGAAGCGGTATGTCAGAGATCGTATACATGCGATGCTTCACCCTCAGGTCAATATGACCGCATACACTGACGACAGGGTCGATCGAGATATCGGTCAGAGAGTTTGTATGTCCGTACTGCAGGCCTTGCGCTCCGTTTTGTAAAAAAAATACGTTACAACTAACGTACAATTAAGCGTCCGCATTTACAAAACATCATACAGGCATTAGTTCGTAAATAGTCTACTCGCTTCTAGGCTACAGGTTATCTGATCCGTGTTCACTTGCCTTTTCTGTTCTTACAGGTTTTAGTGAACTTGCAAAAACGCAGCCGTCTATGACTCTTAGCAATCTTACCTTTACAAATTTTATTAGTGGTATTGATATTTATCATCTTGCACTTCCGTAATTTACAAGATTTTTCGAATGAGCTTGCTTGAACCAGTTTTCGCAAGCGATAGTTCGTCAGACTTATGAATATTCATCGAAGCCTGACAGCCAATCACAACGCAACAATTAGCTTGCCGGTGATTGGTTGTATTAAGCTACGTACGCTGCTCTTCCTATCCAAAATGCGGCATATTTTGGACATACAACTTTTAGCACTGAGAGGCTGAGTTACTTATGTGTTACGAAGTTGACTTGTCTCAGTAACGCTGCTTGATCAGCTCTAATTTGACTATTGCCAAGTCTTCCAGGAACGGAAATCGAGCTCACAGAAACTATACATGAAGCCTATTACTTTATTATATGGACTGCTCCAACAAATCTAATCGTCAGATGTCCACTTTATCGTACATTCTCCACCAGCTGACACATCTGGCCGAACAATTTTCATCTGCGACCTGCGTGATTGTTTGACGGTGTGTACTACCAACAAGCCTTCAGTCGGCCGACCGAATTAACGACAGACCACCTTGTTTGTACGTGTGTGCGTGCGTATGTGCAGTTCCGCACAACAGCGCCTTTACTGACACCGACACCTGCTTCCCCACAACATACGAACCGATTATCACACTCCCCTGTTTCAACAAGTTATATACTCTCCATTGCCAGTGTTAGGTAAGCGCAACCAGGTAGGGCACACACGCCACACCTGACTACACTTCTCATCCTCAACAAAAACAATCAGTACCGACGCAAACGGAGAAAAGGAATTGCATTTGCCGTGGTTTTCAAAGGACCGTCGCGGAAGCAAGACTTAAAGTCTGTCTATTTTTGCACTGACAAACATAGAAACATCTTTTCTATTATCATTGCATCCATGTGTGGTGGATAATACATGGTTTGTGACATCTGTGAACAAATCTGCACTCTGCAAGCAAACCTATGCAACTGACCAATCACTATAACTGATGTTGTGCCATTGGCAACCAGTGTAGGTTCATACTTAGAGACCTGCCGATCAGATTCTATGCTGCTGTTGTTGAAATATATTGAAAACGTGAAGAAGTATCGCCTTATCTTCCGGTGTTTATAAAAATGGACTTCAACAAGTCGGTACAGACCGGCCCAGTTCAACGTTCCATGGGCCTGATTATTGTCTTCTTAACTTGTGGATTATCCCTGTTTCATCCTGGACAAGGCGGTATTGGCCCAGTGGCAGCTGGAAGTTGGTTAGTCATTACATTTGTGAAGTTGCATTTGTCAGCTGATTGGTATATCTTTGGTCTGTTCTATTTTGCTGCCTCCAAGGAACAGATATTTGCTTTCAGTTATTTAGCCGACACATTTTGAATCAGAACTATCTGCTCGGAATGTATTACAGAACAATAAATTTTTCCTAGAAATAGCAAGTTACACTTAGGAGTTTGATGTTCTTTTTAAAATTTTACGAATGTTTTGGCGTTAATGCAATTAACCAAACGTTAAGTTCCGCCCCCAACCACCCAGAGCGTTTTGGAAACTAATCAGGCTTACTGATTTCAAATAAACATGTTGAAACGAACGGTTTCAGAATAATTTTAGACGTTATAATATTCTGATATTCGGATAACTGTCCAACGACACATACTCAATCTGTTCCAAAATCATAGTAATTTATAGTTTCATCATAAACGGTGTGATAAGTTGAATGTGCTTAACGGACGTAAATGACCGGTTCGGTGGTTGTTGCAATTGATCACGCACATCAAACGTGGAGCGTCAACTACGAAATTAGTTATGTATCCGTGACGAACAACTGAAAGCAACTTTTAATCCATAGAGTTGCATTGTTGTAAGGAGGCTGGTTTGACACACTACTGTCTAAAATACTTAGCAAGTGATCTTCGAGAATTCGTGAAAAACACAGTTTCAGCGAACAGACTGTTTTCGATAAATTCTCCTCTTTGGCTGGTACAATTATATAAAATTAAGTGGCGTGTTAGAATGTTATTGATCAAGAGATAAATGAAGGGACAATGTAATTGGATAAAAGATTAACACTACTTCGTTGTGGTTAGGAACACAAACGAAGTTGATCCTAGTTAGTCAGTGTTAATCAGGCTGGGACAGTGGGACGGGGACAAATTGTTTCACGGGTTGGGCGGCCGTGTTCGGCCAAGGAAGCCTCAGAGTTTGAACGAATTGTTTATGCACACACAGATCCGGGTGACGTAGTCGGATTGCGACCGCCTCGGCTATCGACAGGATGTGGCATTTGACCTTTCGCGACAAGGTGGCCGGGACGCGATAGACGGTACGAAATGTTGTTTTCCTGTCTGTGTTGATTACAGTTGATTAAATGATCTTTCGAGAATGTTGTAAATTGCTGAAAGCCCTTTTTATCAACAGACAGAGTGAATATATCCGCGCTTACTAATTTCTAACACAATCTCGAAATTCACGACGAGCTGAAATAACCAAATCAACCATCATAGTTTCAAACATTGTAGTCGTCAAGTAGGTAGAACCGTTGCGGTTTATTAATTCATGAACAGGCATGCTGCACCCCAATGAATCAACAAACGTACCTGAGGTGAATTAAAGATGCCAGCTTGTCGCTAGGTGATGAAAACAAGATCTTCGATTTTGTAGCTAATGCAACCACAGTGTTTATACGGATAGCAGATTATCACAGGAAAGAACCATTTCGATAGCAGGGTTATGAATGAGAACATCAACCTCAGCTAGGACTGACCACGTGTAACCAAAAGTTTTCAATTGAGTATATCTGCTCGAACTGAGGAGGAATTCAACGGTTTCAGTCCGTTTTATCCTATCTTACTAGCTGGTCTGATCAATAATTCCTATTCGTAACTGATTTTTATCTTACTTTTGAGAAATCATATCGAGTCAGTAAATGAATATTGTTAACCAAATTTAGTAACAACTTTAGACTTCTGAGCACCTAGTTTAGCTCTTTGATGATTTCAGTTGTAACGTTGATTCAGTTAACATACAGTCGGGAGGATATCACTAGCCTGAGACCAAAATAAATAATGCTTAAATGAAAAGGAAGACATGTAAGTCGTATACGTCATGGGCGACACTCACAAGCAATTCAACTCAGTTTGCTTCTAAGTTAAATGCGCGGTTACACTGACAGTCTATTCGAATTAGGGTAACCGTGAGATATAAAGTAATGTTTCGGGAAATGACAAATTTAAAAAACGTCGGTATGGTCAGCTTTAGAAATTAAGCCTTTCACCGAATGAGATGGCTGTCGTTGCTGAATATCATGTTTGTCACAACCTTTGAACAGATTTCTGTTGTTACAACCAGCTCTCAAATCGGCATTCCAGGTTTTTATTACATGTTCTGCTTTGGATTGGGTGGAAACATTTTAGTCAGATTGACTGGTGTTGGGTTTGGGAAAGTGAACTTTCAGTCCATTTCCATCAAAGCGCCATTTATTAAGTAACATTAATAATACATCTCTGAGTTAGTAAATTAAGCTATAGATATTGATTTTTCTTATTTGTGCATTGGATACATTGATTTTAACAGATTCTACCGATAGCTTTACTTTTTATCATTTCGTCAACAAATGACGTAGGACAAATAGAATTATTCCATTGACCTGAGGTCAAAACAGTACCTGTTATTCTGCTTACACTGGTTGCATATTTCTTTCTCTGTAAGGCATGTGCTGTAGATAAGATCATCAGTCGCTTTGGTTTACAGACTATCTTGAATTAAAAATCGTTCTCCACCAACTTTCACAGCAATCCGAGTTCCGGAACAAGGTCACCCTGTCTGAATCGACCGGTAAAAGTGAAAAACATCTGTAGTTAAAGCTCGCGGGTTTCATAATTTTGGTTCTTGTGAGCATGTTTTAGCAGAGGTATTTGTTACGTAAAAACTTATTTTTCCTAAAGGTATCCACAATTGTCAATTTATGTTCGAAGTGAAATTGAGTTCAGTATGCTGCTTTTCACTACATGTCGACCGAATTTGAAACAGAAAGCATCTACTTCCAATGCGGACCACGACTTAATTAGTCGAAGAACTCTGTTGCGCATTCATACAAGAGACACTGATTATGATGCGTTCACTCAACCTGTTGTTTTGTGGCTAGAAATCTAGTTAGTTCATCCGACTTTATAAACTTTTGCGCCTCATTTTAAGTAATCACTTATACATAAGAATTCCTCTGCAACTTGGTTGAATCCTATTTAAAAGGGTAGTGTAGGAAATCTCTTTGTCTCTTAGAGTGACAGCTTTCTTGCTCGGAGGTCCTGTCAAACTGTCGCTGTCAACTTTGACAGCCGTTGACCAGACTACCTCATACGGCATTAGGTTAAAAGACATGAGACATCACGCCGGTTCAAACTTATCCCAACCGTCACATGTTAGTGATTCCGAAATTATATTTTCGTAAATAGTCCAACACCATAAGTCTATAAAAACTGTTTGCATGCAGATTACTAAAGCCTTATCTGACATTTATTAGATAGTTAAAAAACTTACCGATATACCAAGTTCTGTAAGTTCCGAGCTGAAAAGAAGACATGCATTGGGATAGTCCTTTTGTTTAGCCATACCAAGTATTGCGTTTGTGACATAATTCACCGTGCGATAATGAGCTTAAATGTAGAACAGCAGCGTAATTCTGAACCAGCAAATGGGCTTGATTGTAATCGTCACATGTTACCAGCGACAGATATCTCAAAGTCAAAATTGATTTAATGAACAGACGTTATGATATTTCTGACTTGAACCAAATTTCAGTCAACAAATGGCAGCAAATTTCACACTCCCATAAGACTTCTCAGCGATTCGCTTTCGAAAAGGTGTACTTGATTCGATTTTCGCTCATCAGTGGTGCTTATCCTTGTCATGATCGGGACTGGAACTCCGGTCTCGATCTCATGAGGTAAAAGCAATGATCACTGTGCCATCGACCATACACTGAGTATGACCGAATTATCATATCAGAACACACAGCCACAATTGCTTTTGAGTAATTCCTAAACAAACGTAACACTGATGAGGTTTAACAAGAGTAAAAAGAACGTCTAGTGCTTCTTTCGAAAAACGATGACCGGAAAGTATACAGGGAATACGAGAGCCACGTTCAGTTTTGAATGTTGTTCACTTCACGTTAATTAAATGCCCTCTACTACGTATCAACACCAGTTATAATTTGTTGCAAGTACCCCGAAAAGAAAGAACCATCTTTTCACAACGTAATAATTATATACTGTGACATCGTCGTGTCAAAATATTGTGCTGCTATATCTATTGCCCGATGAATTACAGTAAAATTTTAAAAATACATTGCCATAAAAATTACCAGTTGTTCAATGTACATGATAACCGATTCCATCATACCTGTCTGAGAAAAACCTCTCTAAGCTCTCCTTGTTTAACTGTCTTCTTGACAAACCACAGTCCTCTTGAAGACCGTATCTAAATTACTTCACTCAGTTCTACAGTTCCACAGTTCCACAACGATAGTCATATAACCCACATCTCAATCCACAGTAAATGACGTTGAGTGCATCTGCGACAGATAACTGGCGTTTTCTTCTTTCTTTTGGCGAGCTAGAGAAAAATTTCGTAAAATAATTTGTAGGATGCTTGTAAAGAACTTAAGCGTAAGCCTTGATTTCGATTGTGAAGAGGTTTCCGTTGCGTTAGACACCAGTCGAATTATTCTCTGCTTGTAACGAGTAAACTGTTCTGCCTACTTATTGTCCTATTGCAGAGGTTCCTCAGAAAATTGCTGACTGTACATTTGTGCTGACGGATGTCGTTTGACTATCTACCGTATGTTACGGACTATTTGTTCGGGAACGAATAACATGCAGTGCTACACCCCATATCTCGTAGCATATGTGGGAAGGTGGACTAAAAGATTACTCTTCTCACAGGCTGTTTTCGTTGGAGAACAAGATAATCACATATCCATCAGATAACAATCACTTCATCAGGCATTACGGCTCTGACTGATGTGTGTTCAGGTAACTTGATGGCTTTCCCACCACTCATGTGACCTATGCACAGTGTGCTGGCGTTTGCTAAATTAATGTGTCACATGCTCATTACTTTTCACTGCTATTTTGATGAGTTATCTCAAAGTTTGTTTATTCTGAGTTCATTCAGTCAGAAACATAGAACAGACAACATGACGTGCGGTAGAAAAATGTGTATATAATTTTTCACGATTTTCAGCTTGTCGTTCAGTGTATCCCATTAATATCTGAATGCAACTTACCAAGTTACATCATCAGATAACTAGCTTCAGCTTGGCGCAATAAGCATGGGTCTTTAACTTGATAACTCAACTTAACAGTAGTCGATGAAATAGATTTTTCATACCTAATAGCTCTATTCCAGATGTTCTGTCACAGCGGTGACGGTTTGTATAACTTTGGCTGTTCTCACTACGATGTAAGGACAGTGTACTTGGAAGCTGCTTTCAACTATATGGCTATTTATGCTGAACGTAATAATTAGTTTGACTAGATTTGTGTGGTACCAAACTGCCCTTCGATTGTTTGCTTCCAGTGAGGCTCTGATTTAGCTGCCGCAGGTGACGTTAATTACACATATGTAGATACTGAAACAAGTATATTACTCGTTGTTAACAGGGATTTGATAAAAACGTAGTTCTGGTAGGTGGCATGGTTGATTTATTAAGTTTGAAGAGATCAGTCTGTGAAAAATCCGATTCTGTTTTGACAGAAACTGGTGACGGGAACACCATGTCCTCAAGCGACGTAAGATTTTTCAGGTGAACTTCCAACGTGTTGTTTTAGCTCAGCTAAACGGTTTCTTGCGGCCTGAAGGCATGCTGTTCTTTTTATTGGTTCGAACCTGGCCAAGCTCCATTTATTCCCAAATCGATTTCTGATAAAGAAAACATTTATTCAACGTGTTCCAGATTTCTTGAACGTGAAAGTTTCCCATCTTGTCTCAAACGGCAAGTTTTCCAAAGGGTGACATTCGGCGCATAAGTACGTGCACAATTATCCAACTATCTCTTCGTTGTCCCTCATTCTTTTACATAGTTCACCTCTAGCCTTCGATAACTGTACGAAAAATACCACATACACTAATTAAAACAACATCTGACAACGAGAAAAAGTATACCGAAATGTTGCATGGGAGTGGCTGGACGAAACTAACTAACTAATGACTTCTTTTGTTATCGCACCAAGTCCCCTTTAAGACGTAGACATTCTCCTATTCATTACGCTTTCAAACCACTAATGATATGTATGTGTGTGTGTAGGTGTCTGTGTTTTCACATGGCTAGCTTTGGTGGACATTTTTCCAAACATATCGAACGTTTTGTTCACTCTCAAGAGTTCCATTTCAGTTTAGCCGTATTTTGACCCCAGTAGCAGGGTGAAATTTAAGCCTGCCTGTCAACCAAACTTAGCGTTGTTGTTTTTTAACCAATATTGGGGTTTCGCGTCTTTTCTGTTCAGGTATTCAAGAAAGAGTAGGTATCGATAAAACATTGAACAGAATTAAAATGGACCTTATTTTAATACAACACAAGATGGCGCTCGAAGCTCTTTTAGTTTCGGCAGTGGTTACGAACAGATTAACAGGTTAGAAGAATTTTGAGGAAACCTGACAAGTATTGATTACTCCTACAACAGACAAAGTCGCTCAAATATCAGAACACTATTCGACGGGACAGATTGTTGTCTTCTCTCCAGGCTACTATGTCACTTGAGTATTACTCACAAGCGAATGAGGTTGTGCATTTAGAAATGATATTTTGGTCGGGTTCAATGTGAGATCAAGACACAGTAATCGACATGGTTCCCTTACAAGAATGTGCGCCAGATTTGTACTTGCAATCACAATAAGGACATGTACTAGTGATAAATTATAACGGGAAAAACTGGTGTTTATTGTTCTTCAGAAGTCTTCGTATGAAAAATCTATCCAAGCGTCAAAATTTTGATCAAATATAAGTTGGTTTCCCTTTTGTTGAAATGACATTTGTTTCTTCTGTGAATTTGTAATGAGAACTATTCTCTTGCTGATCATACGAAAATATAAAACTGACTGCATATTTTGCCTATTGGCCAGACTTGATTATTTTGTTTATATGAGCTGCATATTTAGTTGTAAACATTTATCCAGTCAAGTCGACCCTTACATAAAAACTGAGCAGTTAACAATTGGTAGTCCACTTTGATTGATTTGCAAATCGATCCCTTCATTTCATGAGTTGTTGAAAATAACTAACCTTCACTAAACTAACACTCAACACTGAAATATCCACGGCTATATTTTTTCATATAAGACTGGCTTTTCAGGTTCATCTGGTCAATCAATAATTTGTCGAACCTAGTACGCAACCAATTAACTAATCAACTGTGATGTTTCGTCGATTGGTTTAGTTGATACACATGCTGCGGTCAGGCGGCTATTGCAAAACTGTCAGAGTTGACGGGAAAACACAGCGATGCAAATATCTTCACATCGGTTGGTCTTCAATCTCATCCGTACCGTCCTCATCATCGGAATGTCAATGCAAGCTGTCGAAAGTAACAGGGAGACTATTATACGGACTACTTTTCAGTAACTGAATGCGTATGCATTGTCAGAGATGAATCAGAGATATCTGATCTAAGCACAGTATCTTCTGGAGAAGAGAACTGGTCTCCCATCGAAATATCTGAGGACCGTAGGAAGACTGTAACATATTCCTTATTTGGTGTTTAAGCAGAAATGGGAGTAGAATGGAATGATAACCGTGGAATATGCGCCTGATAACCATTTTGCTCGGATAATTACCACACAGGGAGTTCAGAAAGCTTACGTTAAGTATTTACAATAAAGATACTTCAGAAGATGAAGGAAATTACAGAAAATTACAAATATGTTTGCCTCATTAGAATGTGACTGATTCCCAAATTATGTCAATCAAATCACTGACTATCTCTTAAGAGAAATTTATGAAGACTATGAATATACTGCTCGACGAAAACTCAAAACAAATTCGTCATCCCAAGTTGACGAAAAACATTCCGGTTATGTCAAACTATAGTTATGGTGGTCCGTATGATCTGTCACGGACAGTTTGCTGTGACTGTCATGTGTTGTAGTGCATTAGTTTAGAGGCCAAGGGAGTTCGAGTGTTTTCAGTCCCTTTGTTTTCAAGCTATACAAGTTATTGCACCCTTCCCTCCTAAAGAATACGGGAACCCGGTTTTATTTTATATGAGGCTCAAACAAACTAACAACTTTTTCTTAAATTGATAAATGATGATCATCAGTTGTGTGGGGAAGAGCAACCCACGTCGGTATTAGTTTCCAATTGGAAAGCGTTTGCCAAACTAGACGAATGAGCAACGCAAGGGATGCAAGAGAATGGAAGCGTACAAAAACTGTACAAAACTCACTAAGGAAGCGTTGACCGGGATTTCAGTTGCGTTAACCAGAACACCAAAGGTTCTAACTTTTACAGTTGTAGGAGGGTTGTGCTGGACTCCTTTCAAGTCAGAGGTAATGAACACGGAAATAGCTTGCATAATCACAATGTGATACTTGAATACGTACTCCCTGTAAACGGGCGAAAACTAATTGAAATCGATAGAACAGTTGTCTGCAAGCAATAAAGCGGCATATTGTTAAGTAGTCATAGACTTGGAGGCTAACTTTTGGATGTAGGCCCATGGAAAATCTGTCATAAAGCAGTATACAAACAACACAACATGATGGTATGTGCGAATTGATATGCCTCCTGAGATTACACGATTTGCATAGTTTAGCAAACTTTATTCGTCACAGCAGACACGTTGGAGATCCAGAATGAAATGAAGAAGATATACTACCTTACCAATCATCATCCCGATCTGCCAACAGCACAAACGGCTGGGCGCTGTATCGTATAAGCTACCAAACTAAGTGGACCCACAACGTACACATTGCAAGAGTCAAGGCACAAAAGCAAACAGCTCACGTCCAGCGTGCCGGGGTGTAACTTTACTTGGAAACTGTAGATTCTGGCGACAGAGGGTGGAAACATATGGTGTAAATATCTAACAATATATCGGAAGTTGGAAGAGAAGGACGGTATTCAAAAGGGTTCTTCATGTCGTTGACGGGTGTGTTTGCTGGTAGTTATCCAACAAAGATCTTTGCAAAGTGAAACAATTACGGAAGAACAAATATTTTCACAGTAAGACAGACTGGTTTTCTAAATAAAGTTGTAGAATGTGAGTTTCATCATTCAGGTAACAGTTATTCATTAAAAAGTCACGTGAAGCAAGTGGCAAAGTGTGGCAGGAGCCCAGTTTTCAGAGGCAATTAGGGACTTTCATCTGGCCTAATTACCAAGAAATCTTTTGAATCTAGAATATGACTGAACATCATGATAGAATCGGTCGAAGTAGTTATCTTGTTGTAAGAAAGATTGTTACATTTGTGAATGTCTACCAGCAAAATACAATATATTGTTTTATTTGTAACTTTAAATCCTCAGGTGGAAAGTAAGTTATGACAGTTGGTCTTCTTCATAAATTTAAACCTGGAAATAACATGACGAACGTTAGCATTTTGCATTGCCTCCTTAGTGCGAAACAATAACAAAGAGTAATATAAATGTTTGACTACTGAAATGGGGGATCAACAAAACATTAAACATCAAATAGGTCAGACGACACTAGTAAACTAGTATGTCTGTGGGGATGCTTGGCTCATGTATAATTGCCCTCTGTGTACATAATATCGGTTGGAACGACTGTTCACGACCGTTCCAACAAAACGCAGAAGCCGCAAAGTAACCTGAAACAATTTGAATCCGAATGTTGATTTGTGATTAATGTGGTGAACTGTAGCCAAGAAAAGTCTGGACAATGATGAAAGTAGAAGTTTCTATGAACTCAAGGCGAATGCAATAGGTTACGCAGGTACTTTCTAAATCCACCTTGCAGATGTTCCTTCAGCCTAAAATCCAAGTACCTATTGCATCTGTCGATTGTACGTTCTCAAAAGTTACCCACAAACTTACAGATGGAGTGTGAATTGACGCTAATGTGTCCGTTAGTTGAGGGTAATGAAAGCTTACGACTTCGAACAAGAACTTCCAATTCAGCTGCATTATAAATCCGTTTGCTCGATACGACGAGACCCTGTACAGATGTAAACAAACAATCATCTTTGAATGGTAGTTCAGTGTACTTTTTCTTCATGCTAGTCTTGGAGGTTTTATCTACTGCTATCCGTTGCTGACTGTGTCTGTTGATAACCACCATAGGATATCCATCAGCTTACAACGTCGTTGAATTAATCGAATTTCATTGGCTAGACAATCCAATGAACTAACACATCTAGCGCGCGTAACCTGTGTTCAGTAATGCATGATTGTTCACAGTAGATGGAAAACTCTACAAATGAGTGTACTGACCAACAAAGGATGGATTTGGATACACAGACCTCTTTATCAATCCATCATCCCTGCGAGTGATCAGGATGTCCGGATGTGGTAAGCCCTCAACATTTCTGTGTTCATAGGTCATCTTTAAATTAACATGACAGATGTTCAGTCGTCTTGCCATTCTGTCGACCATTTGCGGAAATTGCAAGAATCCGGGGATATTGTGGAGATAACGTTTGCTCAGCAGCAAGTACGAAAGTTTCTTTACTTAACAGCCTTTCTATGATTAGTTCAATCAGTTCAACACCTACCTGTCCCAGAGTGCTCCCTATAACCAATTCTGCCCAGTTAAACTGATATTCTGCATGCACCGTAACGTGGACAGATCCATTAGATCTATGAGAACTTTTTACACCATCAGATTGCATATAAGTTCTATGGTTCTGAGTAACAGAACATTTGTAAGCAGAAGTTAAATGTCCACCTAAACACAGGAATTTGCCTGCAGAATTGAACTGACCGATGTCTTCAATCCAACTGGATCAGCCTGAGAGTGTGCGTGGAGTTTGCAGGTTAATAGCACCAGGGCTTATACAAAATACGAAGCTGATTTGTGTTGTGGGACATTGTTCGTAGACATGATCAATTTCATTGATACTCATTTGTGTGCTTTAAGTAAACCACACAGTTGCGACCTAGACGAATCGTCTGGTTTCGTTGATATAAATATACCTACATTAATTATTCGATATAAGATCTGTAACTCATGACATTGAATTACTGGCTAATTTTTATCGTTCACCGCTTCAACCCAGTCTATTCGTTGAACACCATTCTTATGGTGTAGTAAGAACTGCATCTTCTGAATAAGCTTTTCTTTAAAAGTCATATGTTAACCCCACTAAATAGTTTTATCGTGTTCCAAAAATCGCCGCAACCATGGTTTCTGAGAAGCCACGAACGTGGATTTCGTCGGATTTGTGAGTTTACAACTCGATCAAGAAAGTAAGGTTTTTATCTGTCACTTTTTGCCCATATTTTGTAATTTTTCTTTTTACTCATATCTCTCCCTCATCTTAAACGAAGAGAATCCACCAGCTCATAAGTAGAAAGTTTCAGCTTGGTAGTAAACATTCAAGCAGGATTTGTAGTAGGAGACAAAGCGATCCGTACGTACCGACAAATTAACATGAGAGACAAGATACTGAACTAACTAGACTTTGGTATACCCTGAGGGTTGATAGGCTGTCTTGGGTGACAACGACGTGATTTACGATCGGAACACTGAATCATAACCTAGATGTGAGTTCTTGAATTAATCTTGGAAGATTACCTGCTGGGACCGTTGTTAAGCAAGTTCACCTAGTTTGAAACGAACGAGGTTAATGCAGATGGTGACGTTAGTAGGGAACATATTGCCAGCCTGTATATGACTGGTGACAGAAAGGTCAACGAAATTATAAGGGCCAAAACTTGGGAGGAAACTGGTATCGATAGGTTGGAGTTGCCAAAGATTGCGCATAATACATCTAACCTCAGTCATACCAGTAGCCAGATATAAGTAGGCGAATACTTCGACTTTCGAATAAATCACTACCTGAGGTAATTGATCAAATTCCTAAGGTCAGAAAAGGTGAAATAACAACTTTTTACAAAACGTTTTTAGTTCGTTGTTCGATCTTATTCATACTTCGTCATTTTCTGAGATATCACGAGAACTCAGTCTCCTGATTTGCCCTCTAATTGGACATTGTTATGCGTAGGGGATCAGTTTCGTGTATCAACAGATTTGACTTATTTCGTGTGGCATGTGTGCGTGCTTTTTTACATGGTAGTTTGCTTTGTCGTATGACTTAACGAGAAATTTATTGACGTGTATTTAACGTGTATGCATGAAAACAATTGATCAAGCGAAGTGAGCTTCACACAGATCCCGTTAAGTATCTTAATTATTGGTATTGGTTTTGAGGTCTAATAATGGGCTGAACTGTGTAGAGCCCGGTTAACGGTTTGTATGAACCGCAAATACTTGAAACTGTGTGAACTATACGCCCGGAAAGTTAATCGTGTAGTGGCCCTTGGATGCAGGCGTAATCCACACAGCTAAGCGTTGTTGTCGTCATCTGATGCTGATTAATTACAGCTGTATAACATAATTTCGACATCACGTAACGTCGAGCTAACTGTTGGCAATATAATCTTAAATCATGATCAGTCAGAAAATACAGTAAATTGTTTTGGAATTTGTGGAATTATTGTATTTTTACTTGTCGTCATATCTAACTCTCAAGTCCATATTAAGAGAGTGATTAACTTTTGAAAATGTAGGAAGGTTGACCAGCATCCGTGACTAAATCTCTGCTCTTCATTACGGTAATAATGAAGAGAAATCACAGGAATCCTCAAACATGATGAGCGACATTTCGAACATTGAAAAGTACTGAGGGGTTTTGGCCAATTTAATTCCATCATCGTTTACATTTGCTTAACATTTTCATTGAGTTTCTGGTCAGTCGCTTTCTAAAGCGATCACTAGCCTTCAGGTATACTTCGCTAGAGTCTTTATCAGCACACAACATTGTTGGGGTTAAAACTCCGTTTGCGGCAACGACATGTCAAACTAAGAAAATTTAACAGAAGCGAAACTGAAGTATTATGTTTTGTCTCAAAACGCCTCGGCTGAAATATTTGTGCAGCTGCAAAATCAACAGCGGAATTATACTGCTGGGTAATCTGAATCAATTGAAGTCTCTTGCTAATTATCAGTAATTTTAATGAGTAAACGATGCCATTTTGTGACAACGAATGCATGCTTTTTGTAGGTAGGCTGGATTAATTTTGTTGTAACAACATAGTTTTGGAGCATGGTGGTGCATCTTCTGCCGGTAAACTTTCGTACGCATGAAATATTGTCTTCTAGTAGCTGTGTATATGTGGAAACCGTAAGTGGTGCAGCGCAAGCCACTTGCAGTGATGGTTAAGCGCAGGCGTCCTTTGGCTTCGGTCACTGTGACAGGCTAATCCGAATCGGATGCCGCCAACCAAATGTACGGTTATTCATGAACGTGAAAAGTCATTGAGATGTTATGAGATGTAATCGGTATCATTTCCCAAATACTTGAGATAATTCAATTCCTTATAAATAACGAAGTGACTTAGTGAAGGGTGAAGTTCTCACTCCGCGGATATACTCAAAGAGATGTTTAATATGAGGAAGTTGATCACAGTGCATTCGGATTAAGTAAACTAAGCAACTGATCGTGTTTGCGTGAGCACTGACTGGAGATGACCCAATTCAATGGATTTGAAGGCGATTCGAGCTTTATTACTTGATTAATCAGTTGTCTCCACAAGTAAGAAATTGTCGATGCTCCGCATGTAGTTCACCGACGTAGGCATTTTCTTGGGGGGTTTCAGATGTTTTGCGGTACTCTTCTGGGACTCCATCAGATCATAAAAATTGGATGTGCCATCGATAAGTTTCAATTGCATTCCCGATGTACAGTTCTCAGCCACTTCATAAAGTCGAGGAACCGTGTCGAACAAGGTCTGCTTTGTTTTATACAATGTTATGAGATGTGACAATTCATTTCCTGATATTTGGGAACTCAAGTTAATTGTTCATCGGCTCTGCTTAAATTATTCTTCTCAACAAACTGTGTTGCTATTAGGCGAACTGTGACAAAAGATTAACAATGCGATGTGAAGTTTAACTGTCAGTAATTATTAGTTCAGTCTGTTTTTAAAACCAAACTCTTCCCGTGAAAAGTAATGGGAGAAATTCGCGAGATAAGCTTCCTTCCTCACGTGGACCAATTTGCTGTGCGCACGAAAGAATATACCGTAATCTTGATAAAAATGCTTGCGGGCATAATCACAGATGGTCATCCTAATGTGTTAATATCTGTTTATTTGGAAGATATCTAACTGATTGTATTCTGATTTCCCATCAAGTCAAAGTATAGATTCCAACTAAAACACGTTGGAAACGAATAAGCTATCTTGTTAATTGTCAACAGTACTACTTCTGTGTCTAAAAATAACATTAACGTATAACATCTTCAGCTGCTTCATAAACCCAGTTTTAGTAGATTTCATACTGTTTGGTGGAATAAGCTGCTAACCAACAAGGGGACCATCACCGGAATTTCGGAAACGATTACACGTCATTCCTGCCTCCCATCATGTCCTATGTGCACTTTCTGTGGATAATCTATCCAGTTGTCAGCGCTTCTAGATGTTCTTGCACAGTTCGCTTGCTTTTGAATTACCTGCGCTTCTAATTGTAAATGTTCAGTGATCTGTTTGGTCTTGTTATTGGTAGCTAGTTAAAATTTTTCTCATGTAATGTTGTGTCCGGATGTTTGGTAGTTTACTGAACTTTGCATTTACACCGAAAACGTTTCATCGTCATCAGTACGTAAGAGTTTGAGCGCACATGCTCATAGGTTGCCTCTGTGATCTTGCAAGTTTGTGGTTGTTGATAACTGCAATCTATTTCGTAGCTCGAGTTATTCATTGGAGTAACTGATTGTTCACAGAGATCGGCAGTCCGACTGCAAACGCCGAAAGTTGTACGTTCCTACTCTTGCGCATTGATGTTGTCATCTTGAATGCTGACGAAACGTTTGAGATCTAAAATCCAGACTTTACGAACAACCAAAACACCTAAGTGTTGTACTCATATGTTCATTCACCAATGAGTGGAACGGCAGAGTGCAACTCATTTCAACTGGTACTGATTTGGCTTGCACTGAGTAGACAGTATGCAATCATCACTGTAACCTAATAGTTTCTTCCCTATGT